>DWLS01002915.1:0-16882 GCA_018246255.1 Pachliopta kotzebuea | reverse complement strand
CAGTTATGTAATAACAACGATATTTTAGTTTATTCTCAGAAAAGCATGCTCTTACTTTTTAGATAAGGTCCTGTTAGTCTCTTTATTATTTAACACTATTACCAATTTTTCCTGGTAATCTAATTTCGGACGTAGGTAAAGAAAAAGGATTAAGTGTCGGTTTACCGTTCTAAACCACCATTTTGAAATGTAAGTGTAGTTGTTTTAATTTTAAAGGCAATAAAAAACGCTGTGTTATCGAAACAATACAAAGTGATTGTTAAAGTGTAACTGTACCAATCACAGAAGCTGCACTAGTCGGAACAATAACGCCTTGTGTGGACAAACGTCCCGACGAGAGCAACCAAATTAGATACATTTGTTTTCCTAACAGCACCACAAGTGACCGTTCAGGGCGCCGTCACTTTCAAAAAATTTTTTGCCTCACTCCGGTTACACGTTCATAAAAGCTCTGGCGCCTGTGGTATTGCGTAAAAAAATTGACCGTATAAGTGCAAATCACGTCGCGTTCCCCGAATGCTGGCGTATTTTCCTAGAAATATCATGGTGTGAAGCCGTTGCACCGGGATTTCCAATGATTTTTGTAATTTTTGATATAATAAAAATATCTATTGATAGACAAATGTACCTTCTGTTATGAAATCTATATTGATCATTTCGAACCACTGTAGTTATAATGATTAGTATTTTACGCAGTGTAAGTAATGTATAAGTTAGGCGCTTATATTTAGACAAAACATAAACATAGAGCGTTATAATAAATTTTGGATTTAAATTGTCTCAAAATTTATATCATTTTATAATATTTTTTCAAAATGGCATAGTTGAGTTGGAGTGTATAATATAAAGTGTAGGATTTTATAATTGTTTATATCTTAATATTCTTAAGATGAACTCCAACTAGTGGAAGTTGGGAGTCAATTCACCGTAATTTAACGGAAAAATTGGACACCACAAGGACTACCGGTATATTTTCCGTGTAGTTTATTATAAAACAAATGTTGAAAAAAAATTTACAAACCTGATAAGCTGTTACGGCGATAAATTCTGTTTCGGGAAAGGAAAAGGCGGCATGCGGTGCACCCCACGCGAGGGCGGCAGCATCCCGCGCACGCACCACCACCACGCGCGGGCGGTACTTGTGCATGGAGGTCAGCACCATCTGACAAAAATAAAACGTAATGTTAAAATCACTTTGCTTCTGAACGTCCTGTAGAGCACTCCGTTTTGACAGGACCTTGTTTACTGAATACAATGAAGTCAACAAACGTAATTATATAGGTAATAAAAAATAAAAATATTACAATTTGAATAATTCATGTGCATGTTTATATTGTAAAAAATTAGTTTAATAAATAAATAACAAATGAATTCGTTTTTGTAAACGATAAAGTAAGTCTGACCAAAACCGCGTTACCAATCCGGATTCATTCAAATACTTGTACAGAGAAAGACTGAAGAAGTACATAGGCTATTACTATTTTAATAGAATTTCGTTACTGAAACACGTCACTAATCAAATTAGCGGGAATAATCGCAAATTACAGTTGTTAAAATATATCTCTTCAAATAAATAAAGACAACGCATAAGCGCATAGGAATGAGTCTCCATCATCCATGGCTATGGACCATCATTCTTCGCCATAAATCATTACAACAAGCAATACAATATTTGGCGATTTCATTAAAACCTGTTTAGTTTATAACACAAGCATGGGCGTAAACTGCGGATATAATGACTTCAATCAACGTTGTACTGATCAATACTCGTAGTTATGGATGGATTCTATAGTCGATAAACTACCATCCACACACGATATATGACTAACAGTGAAATTCCATATATGTTTAGTTACCATATAAATTATCTTTTAAAAACGTCGTAAAAACTTTTAAAACATAACATATATAAGTAAACAAAAACTATAAATTAAGATAATGTAAATGAATTGTGAGTTAGTTAAAAGTTTTTAAAAATTAATAACTGTACAAATGGGTTAGTTTTTTAAATGGTTTGAAAGGTATCCTGGCGTCACCACCGTCGCGTCGCGTCGGCGGGCGTGGGCGGTGTCTGCTTGCAAAGGGCCACCTTATCTGTGGTACTTGACGCGCGAAAATCGGCTACCTGCGCGGGCGCCGCAAGTGCAACCTCTTGAGCCGTAAAGGGTTTTGCTCCTTATTGTTTTAAGTAGCAAGCACATTGTAAACTTACATTACCAATTCTAAGTACCACTTAAATTATAACTAACAAAAAAAACATAAATCTTATTTGTTTAATACAGAGAATAAATTTTTTCTTAGTATGTAAATGTCACCATATTATAGACTGACATAAATATTATCAAGTATGAGGCAAAGAAACAGAAAAATATGATCTTAAATGTTACTATTTGTGCTAATACTTTAATACTTAGTTTTACTGTATTAACATAAGCTTTCATTTTCATTTAGAGCTTAAAATCTATCTTCCAACTTATACGAACAAATAATGTGTCTATTATTAAATTCTTTGTGAACAGATTAAAATAATAAATAAATGTTATCACATAAGATAATTGTGAATAAAAGATAAGCTTGTCTAGACGCACTAATTGCAGCTTTCAAGTTTTTTTTTGATCGCTAATTGCAGTTCCTTCGCGTCACAAACGTGGGCACCATTTTTCCTTCTCCCCTTAAGAGTTATTTATTCATTCTTAAGTTTTTTTGATATTATGTGTTTTACGGCAAATTAATATAATAATATATAAATAGTTAATAATATTAATATCATGCTATATGATTACTTAGCGTACATATTAAAACTTAATACACGATGAACTTGATGAGTCGTGAATGTAAACACATACTATTATTAATATCGTACGAATGTTTAAAGCTAATAAATTAGTTTTAAAATTATTTTCTTTTTTTTTAATAATTCCAAGTAATTTTTGTGGTTTTCGTCTTTATGAAAGAAGTCATAGCTTCTTTACGAAAGTTATGTCAAAGTTTTGTTAGTCAAGTGCGTGGCAATAAGGAAGCTGGTCTGATTTTGGCTAAACTTTACATATAGTCAATTAATATTATAGCCGTAATGTAGGCTTCTTTTGTATAAAAATTATTCACTGGAACCGTTAACCAAGGACTTTAAAGATTAGTAGGTATTAGTGTGTTTTAATGAAGTGTGTTATTATGCTACTCCCTTTATTGTAACTCGCTATCAGATTAGCTTAGCAGTATATAAATTTCTATTACCAGCTCCATAACAATAGTTGGTGGTAACAAATTAATTAATAGATATAAGGGGATAAAAAATATATAAAGAAATCAAATTCATTTTCGAGTCGAGCAAATCTTAGCAGTTTTTAATTCAATTTACTTGAGCATAATAATAATTTTTAAAGTAGATACGTTGAAAACTGTGTAAGTCGCGTTTTTAATATTTGTTGTAGTTGATGAGTGTTGATAACTTTTGTGTAGTTTACTTTGCCAGCTTTTAATATATTTCTAAATAAATCTTCAGTTCTGTAAAACGCAGCTGCTAATTTAAAAAACATAAAGTATCATTCTGTTGATTTTATTGGAGCTTCTTTGTCGGAGTGACATACGTTTGCGTATCTAATAATCTCGTATGAAGAAAAACACAACACTCCCATGTACGCAAATAGGTTTAATATTTTTAAGAGATAAAGAAATAGATTTTCTTATAGAGTTATTTGTGCTTTTGACACTTGCAAGCAAGATCAATTGATAAGAACCTGACAAATGCATTCATATATTTCCTGAGGTGTGCGCGAAGTGGACGGATTGACAGATGGACCATATAGAAGTTTCACCGCATACGGAAGCTCGTCGATCAACTGGATATGCGTTCGATCATATCAGATTGAAGTGAACGATATTGAAGGGAAGGCATTTTGATTCTGACATTTTTCGGGGGTTATTTCGTGATTAGTTTTTACTGCGTACACTTGGCAAGAGTTACATTCGTGAGAAATAAGAAAGAAACTAGAGAAATGTAACTATGAGAGTTAGTTCCAATAAAAACATTTAATAACTTACACGTTTAAATAGTTTAATTTATGAATTTTTTTAAGTACTGTATTTTATAAATTTATGAAATATCTAGAAAACTGTTATAACAACCCCTTTTATATTCGGAAGTCTTTTGGAGAGAGCTTTAATTTAAATCCTTAAATTATTAAGAAACTTTTTTTTCCAAGTATTACTTTTAAGAGTTTGAGTTTGAGTTATCATAACTGAAAGTTTATAACATTTTCTTTTAAACAAGTATCTTTTATCCGAAGGATTTTACTGTTATATTGAATTAATTAAGGCTTTACAGTCGTAGAAAACTGAAGGAATAAAAAATATTTAAAATCATTAGTTTTCTTGTATATCCGCACTTTTTTGGCTCGGAACATAAGCTCCTCCAAAACGCGTTTACCTGATATGTCTCAGCGTGAATAGTCTTACAAGGTTACAACAAATCTAACTGATTACATTAAATGTTTTGTCAAATTTATGTTTATTGTACAAACATGTTTATTTTGGCAACGAAAATAGTATCAAATCTTTTTCACTTATTGTCAATGAAAAGATTTCAACGACAGTCAGAGACATTTTGTTATATGACCGTTATATTTTCCACCCAACATGTTTATTATATTTTATTGCGATTATGCTCGCAAAGCAGTTTTCTTCCACCACTTAAATCGGTTATCATACGCAGTTGGCATGTTTGTGAAACAGAATTTGATCTTTATCATTAATTATTTTCTAAATTTGTACCGGAGACAAATTTAGGAGCGTGAAAAGATATGTAAGATAAGGTAGGGTTGCGTGGGGTACGTAGCGTTTTTCTGCTTCGCTCAGGGTTACATGTGCACTCGTGCAGACGACCGGCAGCCGCAAGAGCCGATTGTTTGTGACAGATAAGTTAATTGTTTGTTGGATGATTTAATTTTTGTAAGTGTATTTGTACAAGTAAAGGTCGAAAGAATCCATTGGATGAAGGCTATATAAGAATGATCGGTGACGAAATCTTTGGGGTAGTAACGGTCACCAGCAATGGTCTTCTATCGACTGATGACGATCTATGTATGTGTATTTGAATAAAACTGGCACCATCGCTTCCTAAGAAATCTACCGATTTATATCGAGATTTTTTGCAAGGGAAGCTGATACTTTCAGTTAATGCCCAGAAATCGTTTAGTCGTTAAAAAAATATTTTATTTGGCGTATTTGCAGAAGCGGCATAAATGTTTTAAATAGTAATTATTTAATACATTTATGCCGAATGCCATTTTTTACGAAGTTAAATAAAGTATGATTTTTTTTTCACAGAACCTATTACTTTATCTAACGCTTAAAAGCATTCTCACTTAAAACTCAACAACAGTATCATAATCCTTTCATTATTCATTATAATTTTGAGAAACACTGATCCCTTTTATAATCATCTAAGCTTTTCCCACATAAAGTACTATGAAGTTCTTTTTGTCGGTTTAAAAAAGCCAAACGAAAAAAAGAGAAAAACAGTGTGCATAATAGGTACCCTTTTATTGCAGGTGGCATGAGCTCAAGTGCACAAGCGATGCGAATATTTCTCGCATGGTTTGACTGGCTCCCGAAAGGTGGCGTGAACCTTTGTTCTGATGGATGCACAAAGGTACCGCCCGTAACCATCCTCTCTACAAACTGGAGAAGAATCGTCTTTTACACTTGACATATACTGCACAAATATTTTTTTCTTGTTTTTATCTGTGGTACGTAGGTAGGTATGTATTTATGATCTGTGGCATATGAATCAAATGACGGATGGCGAACAACTCTAAAATTAAAGCTATAAAATAGACAAACAATCCTACAAATGTGTCACATATAGAAAACATTTTGTTTTATTTACTTGTGTGTTACATAATAATAAAAAATCAAAACAACTTTTCAATTATTGTATTTTAGATTTCATATTGCTATAGATGTAAAAGTAATAGTCATAGGATCAGTATTTATTAAAGTATACATTAACAATTTTTGTGTGAATTACTCAAATTGTTTTGTTTCAAATAAATCAAAAGATATAAGGAAATACTTTTCTACTTTTGAACACTTTTGATGTGTGGAGAGCGTAGGCTATGGGTTACGTAATGGAAGTATGTTTGGAGTATTTTGAATGCCAAAAGCTTTAAGTTTAGTAAATAAACATAACCTGTATATAGACGATCTTTCTATTGGATTGGATGGATCGATCAAATAGGCAGTCGGGCGTACTGGGAGGTTTTTTTTTTACTACACGATCCCAATTTCCAGCGCGTCAGAAATGGTACGTATAAAATAAGTACGTATAATATAAGTTTGTATAAAATAAGACGTATAAAGGCGATAGTTTTGATAGCGGATTGATAAACCGTCAAAGGCTTTAACAGGATTAATAAACATGTATTCATTCCGCAGAATTATGAAAAAATAATAAAAATAGTTAAATATACTTAATTTTGTGTTATTAGCTGTCAAGTCCAGTATTTTATGTAAGAATTAATCTATACAAAAATATTCAAATATACTACGTATTATATTACTAAAACCAAATTAGTCGTAACGTATCCGTCGTTTCTAATTGAGCAAGCTGCGTTAATTGTAAGTTAACTCATAAAAACATTTTTGTACGCAATCAAACTGTGGTAGGATTGTGTTAAAAAGTGGAAACCTGAGGCGAGCTCGCGCTAAGCAAACATTAGTACAGTGATTCCGAGACTGGGAATTTTTCACTTTGGAAGTGTTTATACACAGAGTAGGGGTAAACAGTATGCATCAAATACTGTGAAGTGTATGTTTAGTGTACTTATAATATACTACATCATTAATCCGGGCGTCATTTGTACTGTCTAAACATGCCGCCTACAATACAGTCACTTACCGCTCACAATGAGTGTTTCGGTGTGTTTGTGTATGAGTATAGACTTCTCTGTACAAAAGGAACCCCGTGGTGTCGATATTAGATTAAAATAGTAATTAATAACCTTATCGCATAGGTCATAAGTTTTATTATACTATGGCAAATATTTTAGGAATTATTATATAAAATGTTGCAAGTCGATTTCTTTTCTTTGAGCTTATACAGTTCAGATATGATCGTATTTATTAAAGCTATGTGAATTGGATGGGTAGGCGTTCCTGTTTATACTGCACTACGCGAAATGTTTGTTCGGTTGAGTCCATGAAATATATATGTACAAAAAATACAATCTATGATTATAACTATAGATAATTAAATGAATTATGAGAACGTAAAAATTCAATTACTAATAGAGTAAATGTAAACTTTTTCCGATGACTTGTTATTTCTATGTGAGGCTATCATATTACTACGATTAATTTTAGTTAAATCAATAAAAGCTTAGTGTTTATTGTTTTAATTATTTCGCATAATATCTATAATGTAAAAATATTAAAATATATTCTAAATATATTAATTTTCATACTTGACAATAACACATATATGTAAAAAAATTAAAAGTACTTACATGTCCTTGAGCATCCATGGTGTTATTCGTTAATTTCAGTTTGCTGAAAGAAACTGGGTTCGCTGTCCAATGGTGTCCAGGTGCAGGGGAGTCTGGATGGAGCATTAGCCGCCTTGGCGACTGGGGTTCAGCGCCCCCTGCGGCCGCCCACGCACCGCCTGCCCAGCGCCAGCGCCTTCGCCCCACCAATGATAGTTCCAATAGCACACAGTACTCCTCGCGAGGGTCTAGACCACTCAAAGAGACACGGAGCGATGGGAACATGCGTCTGTAACAACATATACAAAAAAAATTAATGGAGGAGGGTTATATATAACTGAAGGAGACTCAGCGAGTAGGACCTTCTGGATGTTAATGTATATAACTTGTAGTCATAGCCTGCTTGTAATCATATGTTATTTGTTAGGACGTTTACATGGTTTGCAATGCGTTTTACAACAAGTAAGGGTAACGAGACGTAATCTCTGTAATTATACTATTTTCTTCCCAATAAAATGTAAATGTTGTTAACTAATCTACGTGGTCTTCCGCAAGAAAGACTTAGCAACAATTACAAACGTTCGAAACATTATCCCCTAATAATTCTAATGCTATATTGTATAAATTACAGAAACCGTAGTTATTCTCTGTCTCCTTTTAAGCAAAGAAGCGTAATTGATTTATTCAACACCACAAGAAATTCATCACATTCCGATTAATAAATAAAAAGGAATGAATAGAAACTAACTAACATAACAGACAATAAAAGATTACCCCCTCGCGTCGGGTCTAAAACAAACTTAACACAGAAACAAAGAAGGCGATAACAAAGTTACAGCTCCCATAAGACGAACAGTGCGCCCGCGCAGCGGACAATGGCGGACCCGCGACGGACACTCAAGGAATATTTTATCGTGATTATAAAAGCATTTGATATGAGTAAAAGTGTGGATCAACGAGGGCTTTTGGCACCCGTTTGTTCGGCCATAAAGCGATAGTGTCATAAATGTTGAGATATAAATGGCGCCGGTGCTTATCGACAATGCCCAGAGCGCGGCTGGCTCGGGCTCACAATGCTGAAGTATTTCATTCCTGCTACTCTTTGACAGGTATATAAGCTCCGTGTTTGCGGATCGGACCTATACGTATTTTGTTTGGTAGGACTATGTATTTTTTTTCGACGAAGCGATGAGATGAGCAAGGCGTTCACCTGATAGTAAGTGATATTCTCGCCAATAATAATGTAGCGCTAGTTAAAATGGTAAAAACAGTGTGCTCGTCGCCTTGAGATATAAGGTCTTTAGTTTCCGTACTCCAGTGATTTTATTAACTACAACATCCTTTAAACCAGACGACAGTAATGTTTGCACACTTCTGTTTATCGGCTGCAATAGGCACCGCGGTGGTATCTACCTAAAGAGTCTCCGGTAACAAAGACCTACCACTAATGATATGTGGTAACCACATTGGTTGCTTTGTGATAATATTTTTAATTAAACTTTGATAAACTAATGTATATGTTTTCGATTCAAAATGTTATTAAAGAAAATCAAAGGAGTAAAGCTTTTTAAAATAGTTTAGTACATATAAACAGGAATAAACGATTTCTAGTATTATCATCATCATCATTTCAACCGATGGACGTCCACTGCTGGACATAGGTCTCTTGTAAAGTACTCCACAAAATACGATCTTGTGTTGTTTGGATCCAATGGCTCCCAGCGACTCTCTTTATGTTGTCTGTCCACCGAGTGGGAGGTCTGCCAACGCTGCATATTTCTAGTATAGTCAGTAAATAATTCGAATAAATGAGTTAAATAATTTTTAAACTTTGTTATAGTGTTCTTACATTAACAATTGGGCCCTGAATAAGGACACAGAGCCACATTGCGCATACAATGTGGTGTAGCGTAGTACCAAAACTTGTACCAACCTATATAGAAGGTCTCCAGCGTTAGAGACCTACCGCCTGTATAAATTAACTCACATTCCATTAATATACATTAATATTCCACCAGGTACAAGTTTGTCAGTGCGTTATTTTCCTCACAATCGGCTACTATCAGCGAACTCTCGGAGCGATCCGTCATAAGAGAGCGCGTTATCTGGAGACAGGGCCAGCCGCCGGCCGCCGACCGCGCTAATGCAACCCGCCGATAACACTCGCCGACACAGGCTCAATTAACAACACACTAAATTAGTCCCCATTTAAACTTTATGAGCGCCGCTACCGCCTTACGTGGGCACCCATCCTGTAGCGACAGCGTGGAAGGCACCAACCACCTGCAGCACAGGTTATAAATTTAACAATTCAGTTGTAATTACATTTCGAAACTATTACTCCATGTATTGCCTATTTATTTTACATGCGTATAATATTTATTAGAACTCAACTCAATCAGAGACGTGCAGGACTTACACGTGACGGTAGATCACACCACAATGTGATCGTCGTTTTGAAACAGGAGATGTTAAGTCTCCTTATACATTTAAACCTGCCTTTTACGATTTATATGTTTTTTTAATTATTATATATTACGTAAATTACAATATTTGTTATTGGAAATAGTGTTGATTTGTTTATACAATAAAAAGGTTTTAACATTTTTTATTTTTCAACTACGTGACGAACATTGTAGTAAGAAATTAGTACACATGTAATTATTTAAACACGCGTGTTAACAACTTTATAGAACAAAGTCCGTACAGGTTACAACCTAAATACAAATATGTACTTTCAATATGAGTTCGGTGTCGATGTCTCATGTTGACCGTACAACTGGGCTCCCGGGCTACTGTTTCACTGTTATCACTCACCGGCCACTTATCGCGCCTTTTGAAGTCGCCGACAAAGACCTGAAGGTACTTGGGACAAGCTAATGCAAATAAGGCCTTAAATGTTCATATTAAAAGCATGTAACAAACCCATGAATGAAATGTTGCAACACAAAAAGGGTATGTATGTGTGTATTGAAGTTTATACAACATATGCATATGTACTTTCCTTTTGCACAGATTGATTATGGCTAAACGGTAAATAAAAATGTTAATATCAAAAATTTCTTTATGTTAACGTATCAGAAAAGTATATACTTTTTACGTTAAACTATAATATAATTTAAATTTCAATGACACTAATGGAGATATAATTGATTCAGATTTTTTTTTATATTAGATGTCCGATATCGAATGTTTGAATTTGATACTTTAACGATTCGATTTATACGTAGACGCAAATGAAATAAGGAGACTATAAAAACGGTATGCCATAAAAGGCCTCTTGAGGCAGCGCTAAGCTGAAGCCGCGCCGGTGGGAAGGGACTTAGCGGAATACAATGGGACCACCAAAATCGCGCTGTATAAACTTTAGAGTGGGTCATAAATCGGTAACATCTCGCCAATTGCAGCACGGAGGCGCTAACAGCTAAGGAAGAGACCGCCGCATCCGCTCTAACATCCGCACTCGAAATGTTAACGCGAAATATTCGGTGCCGCCATTTTTGTCGAGTTTGTTTACCGTTGCTTCACAGTTGGGAACGTAAAACTGTTATAACGAATGTGCCTGTTTGTCCCGATATCTTTACTGCCGATTTCATGTGCGTTTTATAGCTCAAGTTCAATGCTAGGAAGAAGAAGGCGGCCGTTAAGGCGACAGTCGCGCCCTTGTCCGCGTGACGACATCTGCCCTCCATTTACACGAGCGTCCCTCTCGAATGATAAACAAGTCTCTAATTCCCGAGACGAGAGTGAAACTACAGGAATGCCTGTAGTGGTTCAGCTCACCCGCGCTCATTAGCGCGCACACGAGAGGTCCGCCCGGTTTTTTAGTTCGCCCAGATGTGGGCCTCGGTAAATACACCACCGCCATTGTCTGGACGCATAAAAAATCGGACACCTGGAAGTGTCAAATTGTTCACTCGTACTGTGTGAGCGGGCCGTGTGAATCGCGGCCCTGCCGTTCTCACGCGCGCTGTGTTTTCAGTGTGATTAACGATTCATTCAAA
The DNA here is from genome assembly GCA_018246255.1 of Pachliopta kotzebuea. Taxonomy (NCBI): domain Eukaryota; kingdom Metazoa; phylum Arthropoda; class Insecta; order Lepidoptera; family Papilionidae; genus Pachliopta; species Pachliopta kotzebuea. The sequence goes on along the minus strand of DWLS01002915.1, from coordinate 5,394 downwards.
ATAAAAATTCATTCAAAATAACAATTTTCAATCGTTAGAAATGAACATTTTTCGTATAAAATAAAATCTTAGTGATTAAGACACGAAGTACTAAAAAAAGAGAGAAATATCATTCAATAAAGCAATCAAGCGATGAAGCTAAGCGGTCCGTTGTTATGATTGCGAAGTTATGAACTGTTAAGTACTAACGATCAAAACAAATGATATAAGTATAGCGTGTGTGCGGTCAGAGCGCGGGATGCCAGATGCGAGGTTACGTCAGCACGGGGCCAACTCGCAAACTGATCAAGCACTAAAGCAACTTACAATTGGATTCAGACAAGTGAGCTGTTCAGCGGAACTGATGACGAATGCTTTATTACCATGTTATAATTTGATACATATTTAGGGACGTTCTATTTTTTCTATGTGTTTGTTTGATACATATTCATTAGCATATTGTAAGTCGAATCGCGCTAGCAATGCGATAGATCATGCATGTTAATAAATAATTTGATATTAAGTGATATTTTTTTGCATTAGTCTGCTTCGATGGAATCGTATTTAATAGCGATATATTTTTTAAATAGTATTAAAATAACATTAATTTTGTCTGTTGGGTTGAAAAACAGAAAACAGGAAATTGGAACAACTTTTGTCATGTTTGTGTTTGATGTATTTTAAATTGTGCACAAATAAATAGAAAAGAACATTTGTAAAAGAGTAAAGCTAAAAAACTTTGTAAATGTTACTTTAACTGTTTTCAAAATAAACTCATTCCCAAAGTCCCATATGCTACGAGGTCGCCTCTGCAAATAGAGTTCACTCAAAAAGGAATAAACACGTAACAAAATAAATAAACCAATTGGGGTGCGGTCACAAAAAAATCCAAGGAATCGTCTCGAGCTCTATCGGCCCGTATTAGCATATTGATGGCAGCCGTCTATCTGTCGTCCTTTGTTTAAAATCAGCGACAGCACCTTCAATCATAACGATTTGGACAAAAAGTAGTTTTATTTTATTGGCGGTTTTTGCCCGAATGCAACTGCAGGTGGCAGCCGGCAAAAAACTTTCGGACAATATCTGTTCATTATAAATAACTGCTTTTTGTTTAGAAGCTCGAAAATTTCTTCGGTGATTTATCTAGTTTTATTTATGTATATAGCAACTGAAATTAAATATAGCCTTTATAGTTAAAATTACAGTTCCTCGCAGCATCCGTAGAGGAGGTCCATCGGTTAAGACGACGACGATGATTTTGTCTTATTGAAACAAAAGTTAAATGGATATGATGTGATATTTACAAAACCAATTTTTTTACATTTTTCATTTGACTTTTGTGTTGTAGTGTTTATTTTCTGTACAGTTAATCATAACCTGCATCGAAATGTATTTTTTATTTCATGTACTTATGGTAAAAATAGCAACAGTAATATTATTACCCACTTTATTAAACTAATCTTTCATACGGATATTAAGTATGATAATAATACGAGACAAAGATGGTACATTGACCGTTTTCGCGACATGTTTATGTGCAAGCGCACCTTGCCAAATTTACAACCGTCCGCACTAGCGCCGCCGCTCTGCGGAAATTGGAAATTTTTAATCACCACGTCGGCGCCCTTTGCCAATAAAGGTAAGCCTCATCGGAGAGCGCAATTGAATCCGTTTCGCAATACATTTGCAGATTGTAAAATTGCTCTTTGTGAGCGGCCGCCACTGTAAACTCGTCCCACTTGCGAATTTCATATGCATTTTATTATTATGATACGGTATAACGCTCCCGCGGACTCGTTTTTTTAATTGCGATAAAACTGGATACCTGATCGCTTACTATGTTACTCCAAAGGAATCGGTCGATTGAACTGGAATGAGATTCAGAAATGTAAACATATATTCTACGTAATTTCGGTCCCATGTGCAGATATAATACAACGGACTAACCGTCCTATAATTTTAAGCTTTTTAAACGCATGTCATATATTTATTTAATATCGTATAGACGCTAAAAACAAATAATGTAATATTACCGATTTTTTTGTTTAGAATAAAAAACAATGAATACACATGTAAGCTCTAACAATTTAACCATGAAGTAACATTTAAAAGACAATAATGTTTTTCAAACGTTGCCGTTGTAAGGTTACAAAAGGCTTGGCAAGCTGAAACGCCGGCGCCGGCGCACGATTCAAAGCAGGCTAATATCGAAGTTCGTAAATTGCGAACTCAAGGGCCGACAAACGCGGAGTAATTTAGTTGACAGTTAGTGCGGGGAGCGACCAGGACAAAGCTTATCGCTGCCCGCATCAATAGCCTATTATGCACCTTTTGACGCCGTACACTGAAGACAGCAGATCGTATAAGATAAAACGGAACAACTTGTACAATCTTTTTGATACGGATCGATTTGACATTTAAACTTGTAGATAATGGTTTGTTCTTAACGTATTGTTCCATCGATTAGTATCATGTACAAGAACAATCTTTTTATTTCGCATTTAGTTGAATATGAAATATTTTCTATTCAGCGAACTTACAAGGACGTTCAACTGAACGCTAGTTTTAACACATTACATCTTTTTAACACGGACAACGGCCTATAATTTAAATAATTATCTAAAAAAACATTGTAACACACACATTTATCTTTAATGTTGTTTGTGTTAACTCAAAGTTACAGTGGCTGCGTATGCGCATCTCCGCAGCCGCGTGCCGTCTCCGTCCCCGAGCAGTGGCGATCGCTCGTTAGCTCCCGACCCGGCATAAATCACGCCGTTTTATGTGAACTCACAATTTTTTAACATTGGAGTTAATGAAATGCGAGCGCAGTATGGGATCCGGCTAGCGACATTAAAAACGACAAACCGTAAGCACGGACAGTTTCTAATTATAATCCTGTCAAAGCCGGGATATAAGGAATAAATTGATGACCACCTGAAAAGCGGAGATTTTTATCTTAGAGGACGATTGTGAAGATAGCAAGTAACCCTCGTGTTCTGTTATCTTAAATTAGTCGTTATATCCAAAAATCGCGTAAAATTTTAACATTATCGTTCACGAACGTTGTTATAAAATAAAAAAGATTCTATAAAATATAACTGTCTTAAAATCATTACATCTTACTCTTAAAATATTTTATAACTGTTATTAAATGTTCCCGTTATTATTTTCTTTGAATTTCATCTAATTCTTCGATCTCTATAAAAAAATTACAAATATGTGTTTAGAACAAATTCAACATATGTTTCTGAAAATTTTTCAAAATTTTAATAGAGTTAGTCCATGAGTTAATTTGCGGCAAACCTGCTCTGAAATTGAATGTCACGTGAACTTACAAAGACGCGGTCTAGATACAATCTACGAAATGAACCTAGTTTTATCTAGGAATGTCTTTAAAAATCTTAACATTAATATAATTGGCAATCAGGCAGTGGTCTTTAAGTACAATTATTACATGATTTGCCAGAATTGGCATGAGCTACTCAGTTCTCAAAACGCGTAACATCTTACATATATTAGCAGTGAAGAACACAAACTAATGGCTGTCCATCACGCTCAGGATCTCCGCTCGTCCTACCGTGATGCCGTACCTAGAACCGCGTCCGGTCGCGCGTTATCTAATTGCGAACGTATGCTCCGGGCACATAGTTCACTATTCTGCGGCGGAAGTTGCTCGTACGAAAGCGCCTGTATTTTAGGAAGCTTTTCGAAGAAGCGAAAGGGAGATGTTCGCGAATTAACGCTGGCGGGAGAGGCCCAAAGCAGCCGACAAAGGGGCCGCCGCACGCGAACAGCACCCGATTCACAATTAAGCCAGTGTGTGTTAATTGATATTAATTCAGTTTGTATGGCGTAAGAACATAGCTGCCAGCGAATGTTTCCCATCAAAGACCGCCAGTGTAGGAGGAATTTAATAACGCGCATTAATTGTTTTTTAATCAAATTAATTTTTTTTAAATTATAATGAACCAATCGTTTTTATTTCAATAATTGATAGCTAGGTAGTTTAATTACAGATTCCTCATGCTGATTAATGGACACCACTACGATACTAAAATAAAAATGTTTTACAATACAGTATTTATGTATAACATATTACATAAGGGCAGAAAGCTGGGATAAATTGCAGACTTAACGGTACTCAAGAGCTGTTTTTATACCTCCGTATGTATTTCACTTTATAATCATTATATTTACCTTAAATAATCCATGAAGAAACTTTTTTCTGTCTTTCCATTGGCGATTGATAACATGTAATTAAAGAAGGATTGAGTTTACGATATAATTATCATGGCAGCAAGTTATTTCAGCTAAAGACTTATCTCCACAAGTTGTAGATGTCTTTATACGTTCCGGGATAAGATTGCTTATTATTGATAATTTAAATCTCTGCTTGACAGCATTAAAGCATCACTGTAAAACTATAACTTCGTGTAGTAAATGATTAAGATGTCAGTACTTAAAAAGCTTATTTATATTATATACATATTTTCCCAAATCCCATAGTATTGAGAGGTAATGAACACTAGCATGGCACCTATTAGTAACAGACTACTGATATTTTGTAGACACACGTTTTGTTTTAAGGGGAATTGTTCTCTGATAACCGTAGAAAAACTACATATAGTACTGCTTTTCCAGGTTCAACTATGGAATCCGCCAAGTCCTCGTATCGGTACCATACAGAATATGCTCCCAGAGAATCGCGTCAAGGCTGCTGCTAATGTGTCGGAATCAAACGCGCCGCTTCGGACGCGTCACCGCAATTATCAGGCGGGTTGCGACATCCCGTTTGCGCTATTGACATTGAACAATTGTTACATATTTCACAGAAACTTGTTTTGATGTTCCCTCTTTAGACGGACATCTTCAATTTGCACCACGCTTTGTTTTGTAACTAATATTAATAACGCGAACTGTTACACGCAAAGCACATTGTGATGAAGTAAATTTTTTCACACATATTAACATAGAAATCAAATAAATATACTGGACGTCTCGTAAGTTCCACCAATGATTGTGCATGTACAAGATACTTTGAAGAAAGAAATACAAGTAGAAAGAAAGCCTTAATCCCTATCTTTAAATAAAAATACACAGAACAATAACAAATCAATACTCAGGGAAATATCCGATTGGCAATTTTAGCAATCATTAAAATTTAAAAACAGGAAATGTGATAATCGAATTTCGTACCAAGTTTTAACAGCATTTTTTAATTATTAAAAAGGCGTCTGGAAACTTTACCAATAATATCAACTGTTCTTTATGGAACACAGATATATACTAAAAGGAATTTAAGTGGGCTAACCCGTACTGTATTATAACACATGTATTTATTTATTTTATTTAAGAACTTTATTTGCACACATAGAAGTACAAAAAGGCGGACTTAATGCCAAAAGGCATTCT
>DWLS01002914.1:0-16887 GCA_018246255.1 Pachliopta kotzebuea | reverse complement strand
TTTCCAAAAAAAGTTATAAACAGACAAGTGTATCTATCGTGGAAGTTTATTTATTATACGCGGAGTCGTAATGTCGGCATAAATTTATTTAGTTCATGGCATCAAATGTGTTCTCAAAAGGGAAATTTTGGTCTCCCCACATGCTCATATCAATTACGGTCGTAACCGTGCCACAATTTTGCGTTAATCATGTCATATTAACACAATACTTTATGTATATTCCAAATGCTTTTGTGATTTGGATTCACTAGGTTAATTTGAGGTTCAAACATTGTGGATAAGACAGTTAAACTTACTAGCATACTATTACCTCTCATGTTCTGAAGTTATAGTTAATAACCAAAGTATTAATCTCATTTTAATTGGGAGCTGCATAGTTTCCTGTTCTTAAATGATTACTATAACTGATTGACGCATTAAATCAATATTAGGTTAAAAATATACGTAATTAGGTTAAATTATTACACGTAATAAGGTTATTATAAATAACTAATAAAATCTTTGAACTATTGCAAAGTGTAGTGGAGTTTCATTTAAAGTTCTTGTTTAATCTAAATTTTTGTAAGCCTCGCCTTGATAGTTATTTATTAAAGTCTTTTGTCTTATTTGTGTTCTTAATAATGTTATTGTAAAATATTGTCCCTTAAGGTTTTTAAAATATTTAATTAGAATTACACTTACAGATTTAATGACATAAAGTCGAAAAAATCATTAAATGAAATTAATCTTTCATAGTCTAAGTATTTGGTTTGTAGATTAACAGCTTTCAGGTTAAACAGTTTCTTTAAAAGGATAAAATAAATTAGTATTATAGTGATTTTATTGCAAAGATACTCTTTTTTAAAATAGCTAGTTTCTAAAATAGGATTAATATTAAGTCCTTTAATGTTGATTATGTAACATTTTTTGCAGGATCATGTTTTAGCGTAGTTAGTAAAACGAGGAGAAAAATGCATTAAGCCTTCGAATACTTTAAATTGAAGATCGTTAAAATTGAACAAAAAAAAATCCCCTTTAAGCTATCGATTCCTGGTTCAATTGTCGTCCCCTGCGGTATATTATTGAGTTAATGGTATCATTTGGCGTACTTCGATTCTCCATAGACGCCTCGTCCTCGCAGCCGGTTTTTTTATTCCTCTCCGTTTGACAGATATCGATGCCCTGTACATCGGGCCCAAATGTCAGACGGACACCCCGTAGAAATTCCTGGTGAAACGTTTTTCGTGTTCCAGTCGGCGAATTGTGATTTATGGTCTTTATAATTCAATAACTATTTCTTTCTAGTTCTCGTTAATAAAATAATTTATTAAAAAGAACAAAAATCGATTGCGTTATAATGTAATTTATTAGAGAAAGTCCAAACTAGTGGTAGGTCTTTGTTGCTGTTCGTTACGGCCAGGTTTAGGAATGTTGAATTAGTATTAAATTCGTACAAAAAGTATTTTCAGACGCAAAAAAGAAAATCAAATAAATGTCTCCCAAGTCTACGGTTTATAGAATGATTATCAAATATAATTATAACCCTTATAAGTCCAAAAATGTATGACAGGAAACACGTAAACATGCACGATTATGTCATTGGAAAGAAGTATGATGAGGAACAACCCGATCCTTATTCTCGGGGGCAAGGTATTGATGATGACTCGGTGTATATATCCAATCTAGGAAACTCTTTAATTTGAATCTGTGTGACTTTAGCGCTTATCCTAAAAATAATATTGCAAATGTTAATAACGATGTGTTTCACTAAAATCAGACTTCCAATACAATGTTAAAGATTGATCATGCTACACAATATATACTGTTAATTAAACAACGTATATTTTACATTCGATAAATGATACGTTAACTAGACAATATAAATGAATGTAGAATGTAAATTGGATACGACGATATATCGAGTCGTAATTATAACCGCCAACAATAGAGATACCCGGCCGCATAATCGCGTAGTCACACGAGTACGGGCGATCATCAAAGAATCGTGTGCGCTGTAGATGGGAATCTGCTTCGCTTTAGGCATCCTATATTTCAAACCGAACAATTTCGTGCAGTACGACCTGATGATAATATCTTCACGTTGTACAAACAAAGGTATTACTTATGGATCATAAATAATAAAAAAAAACAATACTTTTGTTATTTGTTTAAATATACAGCGACCTAATAAACGTTATAACATTATCTGATCTGTTTGTTAATGATCGTTACAACATATTGGTATTAATTATAATTTAAACTAGTACTTCAGCAAAACAATCATTTTCAGGCTTACATGAGTGGGTTGATTTAACCATTTGTTACATTTTTGGACTGAATTACTAGATATTGATAACAAAAAGTTCACAAATTTGTCCTTCTTATGTTGGTAAAGTAAGGAATTCTTATTTACCTTACATAAGTATAAAAAACTATATAAATTAAGCCATGCTTTAAACTTTATTTATAAGTATAGCTAGGTTTATTAAATTTTGCTACTATTATTGTTATAAAAGACATTATATTAATAAACATTTATTTGTTTTATTTACTGACACTGCTTTACTTAGTATATCGAATTTACGAAGTTCATATTACTTTGTATAACAAAGAAAAGTGCCTGTAGGCATAAACAACATGGTATGAACAAGTTTTATAATCTTTAGAGGACACGTCGCGTTCCCCAATGCGGCTCATATGAACAGGAATTAAATTATAAGCATCAGGCGACGAATTTTTCAATGAATTCATTGAAATTCTCTCAATCATTTACAGATGACGTGTTCCTTTAAAAGGCGTAAAATTTTAATATTCTGGATTAATAAAAAGATACAAAATATAAATTAAACTCAGAATTTAGTCTATGATGTAGCAGTTTCAAATTAAAATGCCTTCATGTAATCATACAATTAACAGCTGTAATTCATACTTATGAAGTGAATGTTTTAACATGGTAGATAACATTTTCATTACATATAACAGCAAAATATTGTTTAATTTCACAACGGCATACAGTTCGAAACGTTATACATATAATAAATATGTAGTAATCAATATGCAGCTTTACCTATAATTGTATTGTATATTGTTTAGTAGAGTACGTATGTATAATGTTATGACATAAGTGTTAATGATGACTCATTTCTTATTAATTGAAATTGTGCGTTAAATTTGGGTACAAAATGTAGTTTAATATTTTAACCAATGGATAGTAAAGAGGTAAAAGCATTTGCCAATAAATTCTGTAACTCCCGTTCAAACAGTTGAAAACTGCGAGATGTTTGCGAAGAGAGGGAGCTCTTAAATTTGCGCTTGTACAAGCTAGGCGAACACTCGGGGTGAGTCCGACCAAATCGTATTTAAATTCCTCGATCCCGACACGAGATAAGCAAAATCACGGGTTAGGTTGAAAGGGTTAAGGAAACCTGCGGCGTGCGACCGCATAATTCCGTTTACCGTGGGGTGCCTCCGTCCATAAAGTTCACGAAGATATCGGCTGCGAAAGAAACCTCGTACATGCGAATTTTTTCATATTTCCTACTCACACTTATGAATAAACGCCAAAAAAGGGTAGTGGAGTACAAAAAGTATTGTACAGTCATTCTAAGTCTTCTCACGGGCCGTTCACGCTTCATCAAAAATGAACATTGCCCAGTATACTTAAAAAGGAAGCATTACTCAAAAAGCAAAATCTAAAGATTATTGAAAAGAAAATAAAGGAATGGAAATAAGAAGAATTATATTGAATTTTATTTAATTTAATAAGAAACAAACCTTTTTATTATAATAATATTTTAACATATAAATAACATATTATACCAAAACAGTTTTTTTTTTCTATTTAATGAACAAAACAATACTAATAAAATTATGAACATAGTAAAAGAGGGATAATAATATCTTAAACCAAATAAAATAGAAGGTAAAAATTCTTGTTGGGTTTTCTTTGTAATAAACCAATATGAGATACTCGACATCCCACGTATTACAAAAGGTTATTATGCAAATATGTTACGTTGCTGGCTGTCACAGTTTATTTCACGCACAGGGTTTTTTTATCCCGGGGTCCGACCGTTATTTAGGTACCCTAATCCTCGCTGCTCCTACTCAGCAGGCAGGGGCTGCAATGGGGGAAAAGTAAAGGGTGATTAAAGATAAACAACGTCAGAGGGGCTGGTGAGGCCGGAATAATTTGCAATTGTTCATTATTTTCAGCTTGAAATTAAACGTAATTTTATGCCTGTAGCCGGCGCCGAATAGGGTTTATACGCTTAGAATTATTCCGACAGAGTAAGTTAATGCTTTAAGACCTTGACAGGATGAACCGTCCTTGCAAAGAATTATTTACATTAATTGGAAAGTTGATACAAACGCTTGCACCTCTAATAAATACTTCACTAAAATTTATAAAAAAAAATTTAAAGACCAAAGTTTTATACTTCTCAAACAGCAATTATGTATTGATAAGTTTAAGTGTAGCTTCATATAAAAAAGTGAAATTATATTATGAAATATTTCATTGAAAATAATTGTAATATTATAATAATTACAAGAACTACTCCTTGTGCAGACAACGCGGGTCCACTTGGCGTAGAAAAGACATACGTCGAGCAACAGACGTCTATTTACTGATGATTATCGTGATGATGATGATTGTCATCCGTCTTGAAATAGGCATGTATATCGAGAGATAAAATTAGCCAATTATATACAACATTGTGTTGAATTGTTAATCACCAATAACAAAACTGAAATGCCGGAAGTTCATATATAATTTTGAATCGTTTTTTTAACTGGAATTTAGGGTAGCAGCAAATACGTTTATTCTTCTAAAAAATATTTTATATAACCTATTGAAGCGTTAAGTTATGGAGATAGTCATCAGTAAGTGTTGTTTATTAATATCCGTTTAATATGTTCTAGGAGCGGTTACGAATTACATGCCGAAAGCAACGTTCGTCGCATTGCGGCGTTTTCAAATGATTACCGATAACAGAAGAAGCACTTAACGAGAAGAAAAAAGAAACAATTTGGTATAAAAATATCTCATAATGAGTATAACATTATTAAATTAAGGACTTTTCGGCTTATTATCTATTAATTAATGTTATTCGATTACGAGAGTATTCGACTATATCGATTTCTTAAATCGGTTTAAAATATAAGTAAATTAGACACTATTGTTTTACTATACATAGATCATCGCCAAAGTCAACTGACGAACAGTGATATGTAGTACATAAGTAAGTAAAATACATAGTTGATTCACTGTATTATCACACTACTAATCAAGAACATATTACTATAAAAACAGTAATGTTTACCGTACTATTTGTCTCCAACAGTCAGAGACAACTATCAAAGAATAACATGTAACACATGAATATTTTACTGCGACTAAAGTTGAACGTATTTCTAAAGATTGCCGCTATGTTTAACTAGTTAATTATTTATAAGCCCCTAACATTTAAATAATATATATTGATAAAAAAACGCTGTGCCGTAACAATTAATTAATAAAGCTTCATCAAATATATTGCATTGAAAGAAAAACGACATTGGAACTTCCAGTTTCATTTTCGCATTGTGTAAAAATTTTTCATTTCGCTACAAGATACGCTGTTCGTTATTTATCGGTCTATGAGCCACAATAGGCGCCTAGATTTATTAACTTTTTCCGATGTGAATTGCCTTGAGACGATTTATTGAAGTACGAGTAATGAATGCAGTTGTTTGTTGAGCAGCTATTGTTTAAGCGCAGAGTTTCATAAACTACCGCTCTTAATGTTTTCGTTCTGCTATAAACTTTGTAATTGAAAATAAGCGATTTTTTAAAACCTTCCTGCTTTTTTGTGCTATAATTTTTATATTTACTGTGAACTATTTGTTGCTACAATCACATTTTATAAGTGTTATGGTTTCAACGTGGTTCTTTGTTTTATAACGAAAGTGGACAAATAAGCGAATAGTTCATATGTTGGGAAGTGATCACTGACGCCTATGGACTGTCGCAACATCTGAGGGGTTGTAATTGCTTTGCTCACCTTGAAAGAGGAAGTGGTATCCTCTTTTCTTGAAAGCCGTCATGTTGTATTGGTTTGGAAACATCTCTGGCGACAACTGATTCAGTAAATTAGTTGTGCGTGGTAAAAAGTTGCTCTTAAAATGCATAATAGAAGATCACCAGTCATCCAGATTGTGTTCAGTTTAAAGTCTGCTTTAAACTATATATAATCTTCTGCGTAATTTATATTAAATTTATTAATAAGTTTTATTTTATAAATCCTTTCTCCTCCTCTTTCGTGGGAGCAATGTTACAATATTCTTTTCGGAATCTACTCTGCCCTTGACGTGTTATGGAAGAAAACTAAAATGAAACATCTCTAGGCAAAGTGGAATATTTTTTTCTGTAAAATTTATCTAGATACTGCCCTCATCATCATCAGCCGATAAACGCCCACTGCTGGACATAGGCCTCCCCCAAAAGACATCCATTCTGATCGGTCCTGTGCTATCTGCATCCAACATTCTCGCCTCCTTCACCAGACCGTCGACCTTTCCTCTCTGTATTTAACCCTACGCGGTACTGTCCTCGCAAAACCATAAATTATATGGATTTTTAATCGTGAACCTCAATGATTAGATGAATTTATGATAGTATATTTACATATACTTTCATAATACTGTAATAATTCATGTACCCTAATCATTTAATCCATCAAAAGAAGGTAGTTGTTTTAGCAGTTTGTACCTTTATGATATTTGGTATAAAAACACTATTATTTATTTATAAATATCTTCGTCACGGATATATTTAATATGAACTGAATGTACATTGAATTAATATACGATTTTGTTATCTTTATTGAGCAGGTTTTCGAGTGTTTTCACTGCATTGCTATTCATCACCGAAACAACTCGATGCAATAAAACTGAACGTTTGTTTATTTAGACTGTCATCACCATCAATCCATCTTGTTTCAGTAACGTTTTTTCAACATTTAAACTCACGTAACCTCTATATATTCCGTATTTTGGGGTATGAAAATAAATCTACTGATAACTCTCTTAAATTTTATGGACTTGCCATGTGTTCTGTAACCTTTTTTAATAATAAATATAAGATTTATGTACAATATTTTGAAATGCAGCACTAATATTTTGCAGAAAAAGCTTCCTGCGTAAATATTGAAATGTTTATCTTCTGCTATTTCTGTTTTTTAAGAATAGATGAAAAACCTGAAACTTCTTTTAAGTTACTCTTTAAACAATCCATGAAAAGTTTGTAGTTCAGTTTAAGTTTTTTGATTCTTTTAAACTATCGGAGACATTTAAAATATTCCTTTACAAATATTGACTGTACTATGAAATATGTTTAAACTATTAAGGTTACATTTTACAGAAGATGTGCATTAAAAACGTTAAATTATAGCTTATGTATGTAAAATTTTATTAATATCTTGTTCTTCTATATTTGTCATAAGTTTTGTACCAGTACCTATAGAAAAAATCTGTTATAGTATATTCACTCTAAAGCAATTTATTCTTGTTATATTCTTGAACTGTAATATAAAGACAAAAATATAGCCAGTGATAACGAGTTCTTCCCGTCTTTAAGATTTATATGTTTATGTTACCGTATCGTGTTTGGTCTATCTGTGGCGATAAGTAGGGACCAATTTTGAGTTTTGAATATCCTTTTTATGAGATAAAACATCTGAGTTACAATTAAATTATTTAACTCGTATTTTAAAATGTAGTGTTACTGACCTCGAAAATTCTACTCTAGTATAGACTATTCTTTGAATTTATTCAAATGTTACTGTTTATGATTGTTAAACTAAGCAATACAGAAATAGTGTTATTTACATTTTACAGGTTTGAACTCAAAGTAAGTCTATTAGAACGGATCTGCAGGATTGCGCTAGACCTAAATTGATGTTTTTTTAATGTAGTTATACATCACTTTGCTAGATTTCTCCTATTGGAGAGACTAGATAGGTACTACCGATACTCTATCCGGGATTTGCTTAACAGCAGTGCAGGAAGGCACTGGTAAGTTCCATAAGAAGTCCCGGCGTCTTCCTCAATCCACCAAGGATGACGATCGAGTGCGTTTTAGTGGGTATAAATCTCACATAATTCTGACTTCTCCCCCGAAGCAGAGTATTTTTAAAAGATTTTCTTTGGGACTAAAAAAGATAGGTACTACTGTAAGGTCTGTTTCTATCACCAAACAGGAGTGTGCAAACATTACTTGTTTCCGATTTCATAAGCGGAGTAAGTGTAATTACCGGGGTAACGAGTACTAAACAATAAATATCTGAAATTAATGTTCAGGTTTATTATTTTAAATTGCACTTTATTACGATTTAAACAAAATGTTTATTAACTGATAAAATTATTTGAACAAAGAGTAATTAATAAATAAAGTTTTGAAGGAATTAATAAAAATAATCAATTTCATAAACAAGAACAAAACCGTCATTTTAATATATAGAATTTCCAAGACCCGCCTTCTATGAAAACTCATATTTATTTACTTAATGTGTGTTTTATTACTTAAACAAAAATAAAGACGTAGAGCAAATGTTACCCTAAATATCTTACGTACTTTTCATCACGTCGACAGCTCTCGAGAGACTAAGCTCCATGAATATTTTCACACAAATTTGCTTTACAAGATAGACGAATATATATTTTTTCCATTTTGAAAATATTCCCACATTTAACCTTGTCTAATAATATCGGGATTGCATATGAAGGCACGGAAATATAAAAATCTAGGTTAGAATTTAGTTCTTCTTTAAAGAAAAATAATTTCCGGGTGTAAGTTTTGTTTTGATTGGATCTTTTACATGTTACTTTTACATAAGCAAGGTTGTTATTTCGAAATGTACTTAAATTTAGCCGAAAACTGAGATTTTGAAGCAGTTTTTCCACAAGTATGAAGTCGGTTAAGTAAAAGACGCGTAAAAGGTGTAATAACTAGAATTCATTCTAAAAAGGACTGCTTTGAGTTTGAAATTGACCCAAAGAAGATTTTATAAAATATTAATAAATAAGAAAAGGGTGACACAATTTTTTTTTCATATTTTATATCCATTAACGTTTTTTAAAGTTTTGTTAAGAGGTTTGGGGTAACTAATAAACGTCTCGTTTGAATACATACACATTTGATTATAATCTTTTTAATTATACGCATACAAACTACGTACGTAATTGTTTAATCAATTTTCTAATATTTTATAATAAATCCTGTGTTTATTTAGTCCGCCATAACGTGTAGGCGTACGTAAAGTTAATTTTATAAGTCGTTTATGCTACAAGCACAAGCCGTGTCCGGTCAAATTTATATTGTTAAAAATGATTTTTTGATTGGACCTACGGTAATAGCTGGTCGAGCGAGGTCTCTAACATAGAGTTGTTGATTTCAAACGCGGCGATGCATATTTTTGTTCAAAAAAGGTTTGAAGCAGAACCAGATGTCGCTGTTGGCGAACCGAAGTGTATTAACAAACTCTTTGAAATAGTTTACACTATTTCAGTCAAACCTTAGCAGAGCGTGCAATTTATGGCTTGTGAATTTTTAGAAAGAAATTTCATTAAAGGGACAGTTTTTGGACATGAAATTTGAAAGATTCGAGGATGATGATGCCTTGATTAACAGATATATATATTTTTCTTTTATAAATATAAGAGGGCAAACGAGCGAACAGTATACGTGATGTGATTACTGACGCCCCTGGACAGTCGCAACACCCGCGGGGTCGCGACTGCGCTGCCGACTTTGAAGGAGGAAGTGTACGCTCTTTTCTTGAAGGTCCCTATGTTTTACTGGTTCGGAAATAGCGCTGACGACAACTGATTCCAAAAAGTAAAAGTTGCGTTTAAAACGCACAGTGGAGGATTGCCAGTCATGCAGGTGGTAACGATGGAACTTGGGACTGTGCCGTTTACTGCGATGGTGGAATGCAGCGGCAGGAATCAATCCGAACAACTCCTCCGAGCACTCCCCATAATACATTTTATAAAGAAATGTATCCAGATCATTTGTTTTCTCAGAACACAAATTGACCGTAAATTTATCACTGTTTCTATCGATTACTCTTTAAAATTATCTGATATCAATTTGTATACAATATAGTATAAAAGATAAACAGATAATCTCCAAAAAGGATATCTAGAAGGTATGTTTAATAATAATAAATATTTAAACCATCATAAAAATAACTTTGTATTAATAGCTCTATGGAATATAATGCGAGGGTGTTGGGTCATCGCTAGCAAGTAGGACGTCCCGCTGACGGTATGCTTACACGTGTTATTGGCCCTGCCCTTTTGTTGCCGCCATATGGTGTGCCAAACGAATTTTCTTAAAAAATGCTTAAGTTAGATTTTCAATAACTATTAAATCTTTCGGGGCAATGTTAGAAACAATAAATCTAAATAAAACATGAAGAGTACATTAAAACATTAGGACAAAGGAAGTAAAGGCGAGAAATAAAAAAGGAGAAGTAAGGATGAAAAGTAAAGGAATGATAGTAGGATCTCGGTGGACGGTTATGGCCTAACTCGCAGAGTAAGAATTAAGAATGATGAAATGGGATGTAAAGTAAAAGATAAAAAGTGGAAAAGAAAGAAAGGAAGGTTGAAATATTGAAAGATGAATAAGAGTAAAAAGTATAGAAGAAAAATTAGAGACAAAAAAGGAAATTTGTGACATGTGCTTTGGCCCACACTGATCAAGGGAAGGAGTGTATAAAAAAATCTTACGCGGCAATACCCCATTTGATAAACGGTAAAGTTATTTGGAAAGTTATTTAGTTGCTATCTTTAACATGATTGATACAATAGATTGATCAATACATTTAACTTTTTTGTACATTGAAAAATTAAAAACGTTTCCATGTTATGTACAGGGGTTAAAACGGAAATCTGTTATAAAAACAAGTAAGTGTCATATGATTACTAATATAATGCGATAGGTTAAAATGTTCCTACTACCTTTCTAGTTTCGACGTGTTGTAAAAGGCAACTGTAAAGGCAATAATTCAAGCAAGGCGTTGCAGCCTTCCTTGTCCTTTGATCGTTATCAGAATACTGCATTTGCCAACTCTGTTTTGAGGAAGTCTATACTTAGCTATAAACTTCGACAAGTTGAAACAAAGATGATAATTATTTAATTCAAGTTTAGAAAAGAGTTTTTGAAAAGGGCGTGATAAGGGTCAGTAACACGCGAGTGGTGCTTTGGTGTTGCAAGCGTCTAAAGACAATGATAACTGCTTACCATCAGGCAGGCGCTTGTTGCCTAGCTGATATAAGAAAAATGTAATGAAAAAAATTTAGTATGCATATTTTAAGCAAAATTGAATTATTTGCCTTTTAAATGGCATATATTTCTTGCCTATGCCTCCGCGATGCCAATGTACTTATTATCTTCACATTAGCTATCACCACATGGCAATACAATTTACGTGGACTCGGCAATCACGCGAAATGACGAACAAAAAAACCAGCTCGAATTATTATCCCATAGACAAGGGTGGACGTGATAAAAACAGATCTCCTAACACATTATTAGGTAATTGTGCACCTCGCCGCCTCGCCGCCTCGCCCGAGGTAACGATGCCCCACCGGTGTGGGGCTAACCAGATAGTAAAAAATTAAATTGGCCTCGATGTAATAGTCTGGATAAGTCTATATATCCACTGCATAATCCTGTTAAACTTATATCCTGTTAATTTATGAATGTGACAAAAAAATTGTGTTAACGTTTAATTATAATACATTATCATCAAATGAAAATTATTATGAACTTTATGTAAACGATAAATTGAATCGTTATAGGTAATAAAACGTTATAGTCTCATCATAATGTGCTCAAATGTAAAACAATACACCTATAGATGCTATAATGAAGTCAGTAAACACTCACATAATATACAAAAGGATACACCGTAAAAAATACAGATTTGATCTATTTCTCTTCTATTAAAGTTAAGAAAAAGTTCAAGAAAGTAATTTTGCAAACAAAAGTATTCTGTATAATTACTGAGTGTACCAACAATGGGACAAGATTTGATGCCAATTTTGACAGCTGAAACATATTTAAGAGGTTATGAGGCCAGATTCACGTAATGAGAAAGGTAGGTAGCTAACCATCAGCTAAACTACACATATGACCGATTCGAACTGTGAAGTTTCTTCTTACAAAATAAACACATCGTAAAGGAATTTAGATAAAGTTAAAAAAACTTTTAATCGTTATCCCAGATCATGTCCTCACAATTTCTACGGGCCATCATACGGAAAGAACAGAAAGGCCGAAAAACTAGTTTAATAAGAAGGTGGAAGTGGAATATTTTCTGTACCGGAATTGTTAATAACAGTATGTTGCGGTCGGGGGCCGACGGTCGCTGGTCATCGACGAATCCCATTTAATTTGAAGCCTGAGCAGGAAAGGGAATGCTAACAAGGCGCCGTCTAATAACGGCTTGTCCAATAACAAACAACCACCAAAAATGTTATTCGATTATTTTGACGCCATATGGCATGTATCCGATATATTGCATAGTTATTAAATTTATACTTTTATTGTAAAATGAACACTTTCATCCGGTACGATATTTTAAAGATCTAATTTTTTTTTGATGATTGTATAACATGAATCTGTTTGTCGCATATGTATGATACGACTGACGCAGAGACCTACAGTACCATAACTCTTGGTCTTATTAAAGCTAATTTTTTCTTGTTTATTAAACTTTAACCTTTCTATTATTTATTTTATCATCATCATCATCTGCTGTCTGAAATAAGCCTTCTCCAATACCTATTTAAATACGTAATATAAATTTTAAAAATGGCAAGAGAAGAATAATTCGCTTGGTTCTCTTTAAGATTATTTGCAATGTAAATAACTAGTAGGAATAATTAAATATTCCTTTACGTAAGTATCTACTTATATTTTATAAAATGGAAAGAGTGTACCTCTTTCCATTTATATATCAAAGCAATAGTACTACTGTTATCACTCTTAACTTTACATTTGAATTATAATTTGCTCATTAACTTCGTTAATGACACTGGTCTTCAAATCAGATTACTCTAAGTAATACTAAAATCTGTAGCATCTTCATTAATAAGATTGTCAATAAATTAACGCAGTCATTAATGTAATAACTAGATCACAACATAAGATAAATGTCGAATAATTTATTCCATCATTAACTGAAATGTGAGCATAATAAACCATATTCGATCTTAGACTTTGCTTTAGTTACATGAGTTTTCATATTAAACTACCCTCTCTATCATTGCAAGGCCTACAAGCGTTATGCATATTAATAAGTTCGCATGTTATTAGGTGGATATGTTGTAGGATCTATTTAGTATGCCCTTTAGGAGCGATCCTTGCTTCACCGAGTTTGAGTATGATGTGTTATTAGTCAATAAATATTCATATGGTACGTAGGTTTCCGTATAATGATGTTTGTTTTTCGAGAAAGGGCTTATGTTATGTAAACGTATCATAGTAGCTTTATTACAGATTTAAAAGATATTAATATATATAAACAAGATTTAGCATCTTGAGCTGATATAATTGTGTTAAGCGATTTTCAAACCGAACAACTAATAGGCAATAATCGACTCCTCCAGAAATAATAAATGAAAATAAAATCTTTTTCCATATTGTGTCTACTACTAAATGAAATGTTGTCTATATACGCTACTAGATGGCGTTATTTCCAATTATATACGATTAAAAACTTATAACAAATTGTAAAATGAAGTTCCTTGTATATATAGATAGATATTCCTTGTATCACCAAAAATATAGAAAATTATGATATGTGATGGTTATAATTTTTTTCTCAAATATTTTAAAACCTTTTGTTTTATTATTCAACAGAAATTTAATTAAGCATTTTTATATACATCACATAAATTACTATTTCAAGGTAAGATTGTACAAAACAAAGTTAATAAGATTAAAATTTAAATTACAGTTTTAATTATAAGCTATCGAAGTCTTTACATTTGATTATCAAAATTGTTTATTTAATTGACTAACGGTTTACATATGTCTACATATATATCTAATAACATGTTTCCCAAGTAATTAGCTAGTCAAAACTTTTATCAAAAACATTAATGGAATAAGGTCTTTTGACCTTACGGTATAATTCAATATTTATCTCTAGCGGGAGTGGTAACGTTTAATTACGTTATCAACCAATATTTTCGAAAAAATGTCTTACTTTACATAAATTATTATTATATTTACTACTTTTCTCAAGTCTTTCAACACTCTAGTTTAGCCCAGTGAGTTATTCCCAGTAGTCGGAACTCATAAGTTAAGACATATTTTCATATCCTTATAAATCAGTAAATTCGAATCAAACTTTACAAATATGCAAATGTTATAACGCAAGAATACATTTTACACACAAAACATTTAAATGAATCACATTCTAACAATTTCTTAGAAATGAACAACAATTATAATAATTATCACGCTATCAAAACTCCAAGAAGGCTATAACAATAATTAAGACCGTATAAAGTTCTAACGTCACAAAACCAGTAAAGTTCAAACAAAAACACTGTCACCGTCGCGTTCTTGATTTCGATTTACGATCTCTAACCGCTGTTCAACATGGATCATATTAGTCCCTTTTAGAAAATATAATCGCGTCTTTCTTCCTTCAGTAGTAAGGTTCAGTTCAAGTTAAATATTGTATTATAAAACGCAACACAGTTTAGGCTAGTATAAACTCGTATCAAAAAGATAAAGTATCAAATTCTCACAGGGCCATTACAGTATCAAAACGGAGATGCGGCGGCGGCCTTTTTTTTTTACTAAATTTAACTGAATTATAATTATAAACAATTACGAGTTGATTTAATGAGAAAAGAGAAATGGTATTAAACGCTGCGGATAGAGATGGTAAATCTAACATACGGTGTGGGAGAACAGGAGACGATACGAAGAACGCCTACGAGGTATCTTCGGATATACGATTCGGCGAGCGATAAAAATCGCCGGTCTTATTCGTCAGTCTTTTTTTAATTACGGAGGGGTCCGACATGTGAACCGAGGTGGCAGCGGCTATTGTGTTGGAATAAATACGACGGTTATAAATGATCGGGCTTCCGACATAGACATTGAGAAGGACATACGATAAAACAAGATTTGGAAGGAAAAGGGTAGAACTTTATATTCAAATGAGTGTACGAATATTTTGGACACGTAGGGAACTTTTATAACTGAATTGTTTGCGCTGTGGGTAACGGCTTGTCCTATACCACGAAGGCATTTAGTTTGACATAACAGCCATACATAAGTTGGTGGTAGGTTTTTTAGGAATCGTCTCGTTATGCCGCTGTAACAGCATGGGTATGTTTCTTTTTTATACGAGGATGGTAAATGATACGCCTGGTCATAACAACGTGGCGCTGTTTGAGATTGTATAAACAGGACCACATTATCCTTGTCGCCTTAAAACGTAAGACGTAAGTCACGTTACCCCATTAATCTCACTAGCTTACAGAATTCTTCAACCCCGAACACAGTAATGTTTGCTATTTGGCGATAGAAATAGGAGCTGCGGTAGTACCTACCTATGCGGTTTCCGGTAAAAAGAGACCTTCCACCAGTACCAGTGTTTCGGCTGTCAATACACACGAGCCTAAGTATTCTGTTAGGTAAGCAAGTGTTAATATCAAGAGCAATTGAGAGCAAGTTATAGCCCGTTATAGATGAAAAAACTTATCATAACAAATGAGTAAGCCATGACTAATGTTAATTACATATCATTTCTTTTCAAAACCTCTGAATAGCTACCTTAATTTTCAAAATACCGGTGTGTGTTACTCCAAATCATAATTTGCATTTATTAGCAAAGTTTAAGGGCCTATAATTTAACGATCCAAGTTACAGAGCATTGGAAAAGACTATGCACTATAATTTGTGATGAGTCCGTTTTCCATTCGATTCATAATTGTACATAACTATATAACTGTTTACTATCATTCGCATCACTAACATTTGTGTTATTGCATGTATAAAAATGAAATTTAAGAGTAAACTTTATAATTACATGTCTACAGGCCATTAATTTAATATTCCCACTCAACTTGTACAAGTGTGGAGTTCCGATTAACTCGTAAGTTGAACGGTACATGTCGTCGTGTAAATCACTTCTAGTCGTAACTGGAGATATCTCGTACAGCTTTCCTCCATTATAACGGATATGTTCAGAATCGAGAAATGAACGAACGCCTTGCTTTACGAAATTGCACCCAAATCCTACCGGAAATATAATACTTTTGCAGTTATATATAACTGTTTAACAGCCATGACCTGTACCGATCTAATTTTTGGGGCAAAAATCTCAGTTACAAATATCCTACTTTATTTTAAAAATAATAGTAATCAGGGACATTTTTTTTCCTTCAATAACAGATAATTCCGTTCTATATAGACTTTACTTAAACATATTACATGTGAAAATCTATTAATCTTTTAGATTTTTAAGGATAAAATAATTATGAAAGGATTTCATATCACTACCGTATCCATCTTAGCACAAAGAAGTTTCTATGAGGAGTTGACGATATTACACTTAAGGAAATGAATGTAAGAGGCCGGAAGTATGAAAAGTTTCTTATATTAAAGAAAATAGTTTCTTGATAACGTTAAAACTAAAAGAAATACTATTATTTTGGTACTTTGAAATATAATGAAATAAACTGAAAATTACATTTATAGGTAATGCTGAGGATTATATGTAAATAATTAAAATTTGAATAACATCATATGTTAATATACATTTTGTGGTAATTATACTTGTCAAACATTTTCCTTTCAGTGAAAATATATTATAACTATTCCAATCTGTA
>DWLS01002913.1:0-16888 GCA_018246255.1 Pachliopta kotzebuea | reverse complement strand
GCTGTCACCAACCATTTTTTCTGACGTCTCCAACGTCATTTTTTTTTACTCATCGATAGATGACGTCGCGACAGTATATTTTAAATATTGTTATTTTTCAGACAAGGATTACTCTCAACCATGCATAACGCTTCTGCTAGACCTATAAGTATTCCAGTAAGTCATCCATGGTCCACCTCCCACTCACCGGTATGTTTACCTCTGCTATGTTTGTAATTGATATTCCGCTGTAAAAAAAATTATAATCACTAATATTTTTGCAGAAGCACATACGACTGACGACAATGAATGGTTCTCCGGGTAGTCCTGGACGTCGGCCGCGGTCTGACAACAAGAAATGCCGGAAGGTATACGGGATGGACCAACGCGAGCTCTGGTGCACGCAATGCAAATGGAAGAAGGCCTGTACGCGCTTCAACGAATAACCCTCGCGTTACTCTCTGGGTAACATGAGTCATTTTCCATCTCAAGTGACTTAAGAACTATATTCATTTAAATGTGTGAACCTGATGAACTGATATAACTATTCCGTAAGTGTTTGTGTGTTGTAATTCAATATAGATTGAGATATTAGTAAAAGTTTGTATCAAATTTAAGGATATACGGAGTATATACTATGTATGAATTATAAATAATAAGGAGACATATTTTTTCTCTTTGAATGTGGCTGATATTTGACTGCATTATGGACATTGCCCACGTATTTTTTTTAGAACCATCACAGTTGCCTTTCGCGAGAGGCTGAACTATCAGCTATATCGACTGGAGACTGTGAACACTAGATATAAGCATTTAGACTTAAGACCTCCCCGAGTGACGAAACAGTGTGAAAACTATTGTCATGTCTGAGAAATTCTTTATTATTATAATTTTCATATATCTGTCCGAATTATTAACGCTCTAATGTATTTACGCCGATTGTTCTTTGAAAACAAAATAATATATACTGCACTTTAAGCTTTCTCGAATAATATTTTTGATACCGACGAATAAATCTTATATAACAAAATATTCTTTGTACCAATGGACTTTATTATCTAAATAAAAATCAACATTTAATAAAATTCTTTCTAGAATTATTTATTTCACGATTCCGGGATAAGTACTTACCGAAATAACTGCGATCAAGATACAAATAAATTGTGTAAAAAAATTAAAGTGCATCGATTCTTTATGTTTTTAAAATAAATTTTTTCTAATATTTACTACATTTGAGATATTTTTTTCTAATAATACAGCATAAATACAACCAATTAGATGAACAACATGCATGGAGTTACTCATAAACATAATGTAAACTTTTAATTTAATTTCGCAGGCTCGTATGGACTTTTGACTTTATAATATGCTCAACAGAAATTTATTTTTATGGTACGAAAGTAATAATAAAAATCCGTCCACATTATTGAATGTGCTTTTTAGATTGCACAAATTAACAATCTATTAATAAATTCAAGAAAATAAACAATGTTTTCACACTGAAAATTCTACTCGTTGAATCGACTAAAATTTGTCCAGTCGTATGCAATTTAATGATATTTTATCACTATGTGTTACATAATATATAACACGGACTGAATTATTAGGTAATAATGAATTTGAACTTCGTAATTTATGCGAATAAATACAAAATCATCGTTAATAAGTATCTCAAATTCAACTAAAAGACTATAAAGTTTAGACTTAAATTTTTATGAACATATCGCTACGGTATATAAGGTAGATCCTTCACAAACAAAGGGGCAATACTCTTTCTTGCATCAGCCAACTGTTCAAAAGCGCGATATTTAATTGGTCACGTGTGTTCAAATATTGGTCAAAAAATTTAATATTGAAACATTTTAGAACAAAATCATTACTCCGAGACACGATCGTGATATGTAAAGAATGGTGCCACAAAGGCAAAACTTAACACTTGCGTTTTGAATTGAATAAACTATAAAAAATCTTTATCGAATATTAGATATCCAGGTTATGCCTTAAAAATGATGAAATGTGATACCAATTCATAAAATATACGAGAAGAAATTTGAGTATGGATCGCGACTCCGTGCTGCAATATTATTCGTTAGGTTTAAAAGATACTATGTAAATATATTATAATGTGAGTTATATTCATACATTATACATGTATTTTAGAATCAAAGCAATGTTTGGGCGTGTGTATATATACATATATAAAAGTTTTATTAAAATATTATTGTTATATATTATGGACATAAAAATCGAAATAGTTTTATACACGATCAAGAACGTAATAGAATAGATACAGAATGTGCATAATTATGTATAAACAGTATAAGTCCTGTTACGTTGTAAGTTATAATATAGAGGCCATCTAGCGAGGCGTTTCTTGTAACCTGTAGTTACCAAGCATTGGCGGTGTAATACCTAGTATGTTGCGGTGATAGATGATTACAACAATAGATATTCTTCCCAGTATCAAATGGACTTACTGGGATAAAATATAATGTGCCAATCCCTGAACCGAGGTCCATTAAATAAGATTCGCTATATTATTATCGTCGCGTCTCCTTCTTGTAACTATACATGGTGCTCTTAAAGAATGTTCACGCACATACCAAAACTTGTATAACAACGTGCCTATATATTTTTCTATTTATACACATGCTATCATCTATAAATAGACATTTAATATACACTATGTTAAGCAACATTAATACAAACAACAAGTTTCAATGTCATAAATGTTAAATTTATTTTCCAGCATGCTGTAGCCGTATTCGTGAAACATTATCTATACTCGTATAACTCTTTACATTTCAGGACGTGAAATGTAGATCTCACCGTTAAAAATATGTTAGATCTGATTAAAAAATAAGCGCTACATAACTCATGCTTAAGAAGCTGTTTTCTACTTGAGAACATTTTAAAACTTATTTACTTGCCAAATTTTTAAGAGGATAAATTCAAAGGTACTTATGAACTAAACACATTAATTTCATTTCAACATTTTCAAAAAACTTTTAATTTATTATCATTTGTGACTGCAAAACGTAAACTACCAAAAACATGGTGTTTGTACATTTATGTTTATATTGCAATTATGGTTGTGATAAAACATCATTACGTTATTAGCAAGTTTTAGATAGATTTTTTTAATCAACGACAATCCGCGTGTACTGCCCCCAAAAAATTCATTTTACTTGTATGGATATTTAGATAACAACCCAGCTAGCAATTTAACAACTGCCATATTGTAAGAATCTAGTATATAAAGGGGTTTAGATCATATGTAATGTATAATAGCAAATAGTGATATTTTAAGTCGAAGTCATAATGTAGTATTTAATTACTTTAAGTACAATTATAGCCTTGAATCGTTGGGCTCTTGAGTAATCATCTCTTAGTTATTGGTGGCCCCCTATACTAAAACATCTAATCATACCTTTATTTTGAAAATATAATGACCAAATGAAATTTATAATTCTGATGTAGTACTTATGCTATTCAAGCGTAATACTTACAAAGGAAAAACTTTATTTTGGCGATGGTCGTGCCTTTTGCACACTTTAGAGGGTCAGTGCGTAAAAGATGTCTTGCAGCAGCGGAAAATTTATTCTTATGAAACTCGGGCCCAGGACAATAGAAACTTGCTGTATTTTTTTATTCAAACTTTCCCTTTTTTATCGTGAAGTTTTATCACGAAAAGCATATAATTTTAAAAAGCAATAAAGCTATTAGAATTTTTAGATTGTATCGCAACTATAAAAACTAGTAGTGTGCAATATTTATAAACATATCGGTTTATAAAATAAATTTGTGACTCGCATCGGGTGTTAAACTAAAAGCGTTTCACATACAATTTCTTGACCAAACAGACAATGCTCGGTCTACCATGTCAATGCTCATAATAAAGGATAATAAATATACTTCCTTTGTATGAAATAATCTTTTAAAACGATAAAAATACTTCGGAACTTGTCGTTATTGAACAGTAAAGCTTCCCATAAATCTGTGCATGATTTAAAACACACATTAGTATTTCTTTCCTTTCTTTCTGGTCAAATAAAAAAAAAAGTAAATTGATACAGCTTTCGAAATGTTGTTTATAATGATCTGTTAAGTATTATTTTGGTATAATGTAATAAACCGTACAACATTCATTTTTCGACTATTAAGCAAAATGGCATGATTCACTTCATAGCGAAATATAACATGGCCATTCTTGGTTTTTGTATAACTACCGATCTCAATTTCGTAATGAAGCTATTAGATTTATTCGTATTTTTTAAAGAATATCATAATTTCTTTTTGTTATTTTTAAGATGTTATTTTTATTCTTTTAGATAAAGACAATTTTATTTTTACTTAGTAAATAGGTAGTTTACGTAACGTATTAATTTAACTAGCCAAATTTTTGCTCAATATTATATACATTCAACACCAAAGTAAAAAAATACCTATAGTAAAATATATTATCTTATCAGTACAAACAGCATAATAGAGAACCGAAAGAATTTGTCCTTCCTCATAAAACGGTGTTCAATGCATTACATGGATTGCCTCCGTTTAGTTAATTAAAACTTTTTATAAATGTAAAACGTTTGCGCTCCCTAAACTGGTACTATTCCTTAATAATTTTTTTTTATTGTTTCAAAGTAATATTACACAAAGAGTTTTCCTCCTGATTTGGTAATACTTTATGAATCCCTTTCTGGGATCACTACAATTAAGCTTCTTTGCTTAAAAGTTTTAATGCGTTTTTGTTATACTACTACAATTTATATTTTCTGTTATGATTTGGTTGCTTTTCCGTGTACATATTTGCTCCAGTTCATATACAACCATTCTGTGTTTTATTAATATTGTATTTTTTCGATAACGAATAGTATTGATACAAAATATACAACACACTTTTGAAAGACTGCACTTTTAAAAGTCTCTGGCTAAATTTATGGGTTTGTATTTTGTTGATATCTTGTGTACACGAACAAAAAAATCCTTTAATATGTGGCAAAACTGTTTTTTGAGTAACTTTCACATGGCAAAAAACTTACATCACAATGAGGCGACAACCCTACAAAACGTATTAAATTAAATTGAGTTGAAGCGACCAGTATGGACGCTAGTCGAGCTCTAAGTCTTACGTAATAAAATCTAATCCGGTTTTATTTAAAATCTGAATACATGTTGGTAAATTTATTATTAAGGGTGTATTTAATTCGTTTATTATGTTTTATAAATAGCATTAAATTTGTTTAATTAAAATGCGCCTTACTCTTGAAATTGTAAGAAGATATTACGTCTTATCCTTTGTACTTAGACTTTCTAAGTAGTATTATGACATTTTTAACAATGTATTAAATATAAAGAAAAAATATTTATTATATTAAATCACAATGGAAATGTTAGTCCGTGGTAAACACCGTAATACCTACATACATTAAATTCATCAAATTTTTAACAAAATTTGGTAATATTACAAAATAACAAAGTAATTATATTTAAAAATTCACAGGAGACACTTCTACTTTTATATGTACGTAATCTGTACCTACTCAAGTTTATTTAATACATTTCATTACATAATACACTTTAAAATAATATATTTGTTACCCAGTATGTAAATATGTAAATGATGTTATAAGTAGTTACGAAAGCATAAGACATACAAAAGGTTAACAATAAATGTATACATATTTCTTTAAACGTTATTTATAAAATGTTTATAACCATTTTCTTTAGATCCATAAAATAATTTATTCGAAATTTCGTTACCCATGAAATCATGGAGTAATAGTTCTATAATTACATTACATTCGATAGTGTGTTAAAATGTTTTGTATTTGTGTTACTTTAATATAATATTAACATGTAATTATTATCCTAAACATATTTCATAACAAACTAGCAGTTTTTCTTAGCTACTCTGACAGAAAGACACTTATTAGTATCTATAAATATGTATATGAACTATAATAGTTTTGGTACGTCACTGCTTAGGTACCGACTTTAATTATACGACTCTTAATTTTATAAGTATATTTCTAATATCTTTTTCAATAAATTTATAGTAGGTACACGTATGTGGGCAATCAAATTATTCGAAAATATGTCTCCTGTTAATAGTTACTTATACTCATGATAAGTGCTTAATATATAAATTCGGCTCTATAGTAATTCGATATTGTAATTGTTTGTAACATCTAAACAAACTACCCATGATAAACAACTTTGGAAATTTAGATATTATTCCGTAATGTATAGTTGGTACGCATTGTGGATAAAATATTTTAAAACATGTATGAATGTAGGTATTAACATGTTTTTCGTGTTTTTTATAAAATATCAGTTGGGCTATTTTACGTCGAACTTAATTTTGTGTTGTCAAAAATTGTTTACGAAAGTAACCCTGATATAATTAATTTGGATTATAATATTTATTACTATTATTATTTTCAGGCACGACAGTCGTAATCTTGCATTGTTTATCTGAAATCTTGAAATATTTACCATAACATCACTTATCACTCATTATATGTTGCAAAACATTCAATGGTTATGCACTCGAAATAATTTCTTTCAACGATTGTACGAACATTTATCCATATACATCTGTGCTAGAACCAAAAAATAAATATTCTAATACATAGATATTGATTTTGGATTTAATACGGGGTTGACTTTTAAAAAAGCTGACACATCATGAATTCTTTTTAATTTTTACTTAAAATTTATCGATTCATCGATTATATAGTTACCAATAGTTTTAAGTGACGCAACGTTTAGGTAATTTAAGAAATTGTTTTAATTCTTTGCTCGAAAACGTATACATATTCCGTATGTTGTCAATATCACAGCAGTTTTGACCGAAACTGTCAGCAAAACATTTTTAATTAAATTTTTTTCGTTATAATATCAATGATAATCAATTTCTAAAGTGTCAAAGCAGCGTTTTTCGTTTAGATAAAACCAAAATAAAATTGGCAAAGAGTTATAATAGCTGGCAGTTGTTCTACTGTGATATTAATAATTTTATTTATTAATCTCTAGCCTATTATTTATAATTGTAACACTGATTTTGAATGTGAAAGTGTGTATTTACTAAAAGAAAATTAGATTTAGAAAATGTTTATAATGTAAGGAAGTGTTCAAATCATTTAATTACAGAATTGAAATGTTACGATTTTATATTATAATATTTTTCGTTAATGTTTCAATTGAATTTATCTTGTACTATTGTTGAATTTTGAATTAAAAAAAATCTTTCGAGAAACACAAATTAATATCCGGTATCCACATGTGTAGACTATTTTTGAAGCTCTCTAACTGTTGTCAATAATAACTATGATTTATTGCATTTCAAAGCTATGGAAATCGACTGCGAAATATATTCCTAAATGTACTATGATCCTATATTCAATCTCTTTTCTTTCAAAAAAGAACTTCTGTGAAAGCATGTGGTTTTTTGTTACGTTGTATAGACTGTAAAATCTAAATCATACCTCAGTACGATGAGAACGAGTTTAGATTTCTTGATAAAATATATATTTTGCAATAATTAGAACTGCATGTCGCATTATTTTCCTACCCTTTTCAATACAATGAATATACAATATTTTCTTTATTTTTTTTCAAGGTATTTTACATGATTTACTACCATGATGTTAATAAAAGTTTAAATTATTATTATGGTTCAAAATAATTTACGACCTCAGTTCTTAATAAATTATTTAAATGTTTATATACATACATAATGTATTGAACAAACCTAAACATTATTATTTATAGCAGATTATAGATGATAATATATTTACAAATATATACTTTAGATTTTATAACTCTTGTTTTACTTTTCTTTCCTTTTCATTTAACTACCCTAAACATGCAAATGTCCAACAAGATTATAATTATTTTCTTTAGATTTTTGTACTTGCTCGGTTTAAAAAAAACGATGTTTCTTAAATTTCAATTTCTTTCTAGTAAACTGAAAACAATGAAGAAGAATCATTTCATAATTCTCTAACTAGTTTTTTTATCTACGGAACGTAACATTATGTTATGTATTTTTAAGTAATATACCAGTGAAAGTTTTGCTAACATCGGTCCTGGTGTTTTGTAGTTTACCCAGAACAAACAAACATTTCCTTATTGATTTTTGAAATAAGTATTGCCTGAACTTTGCTAAAAATTAACATAAACCTGTTGTATTATATATTACAAACAGATCGCGTGTAAAAGTATATCAAGTTTACTATACAAGTTGCATTATGCGGATAAACTTTGCCAAGTTTTTGATAATTAATACAATGAAATGTTTTAAACTATTATAAAAACGGTAACTAGTTAATACTAAGCATTTTATCGCATAACCAGAAACAGTATCTATTACACATATCCACAATATTGTATAACATTCATTTTCAAATGAAATAAATACTGTGTATAAATATTTTTTAAAAGAAAAATTTTTTGCATTACCTTAAAAAGTTCTCGTAAACGTAATTTAAAAAAAAAAAAAAAAAATTATTGCTCTGTATATACATATACATGTATATAGAGCTATAATTTATGGTTTATACATATGTATATACATAACATAATTTATAAAACTTGTAAAAAGCGATTACGTTTTTCGTCGATCGATTAATCGCTGTTTCAAAACACACGAGATATTAATGGTAGAAGGTCTACCATCTAGGTAAGTACCAGTGCCTGTTTTTGCTGCTAAACATTAGTATATAAACGTTACTGTAATTCAGTTTTTCAGAAGTAATCTTTAAAAGAACACCTTTGTTATCAATTATCATCTGTGGTCATTTACCGGCCAACCAACCAATGTCACTTTCCTTAACGACATAAATTTTGTATAAAGTTTTAATTATTTAATTTTAGCTACTGATTTTTAAATATTTACTAAGACAATTTTTGGATAAAAAACCTGAATTTTTATTAAAGATTTTAAGGACACATTTATTTTAATCCTAAGTAAAATTGTTATGAACGTATCTTTAAGCATGGCAATATTTTAAAACATTAAATTGTATAGATTACTTCATTGCTGTAACGCAGTGTATATTATATTAGTAGATAAACAATTACTTTAATTTTCGACGAAGTATTGCAGCGCATGAAAAAACCTTTTTGATTAATTCTTTTAAAGTTATGATATAAATTTATTTGTTCGTAGTCGTGGAAAGTTAAGTAGATCGCAAAGTGTATTAACAAAGACTTAATGAAGTGAAAATGGGTGCTGTTCTTGGTCTTTGTTCTGCTGCTCAGGTAAACTATGACAGAAAGATATTTAAAATTAAAATCATAAAACGATACAAAGTATACATTCTTTAATAATATATGTCACCTTAATAATCGCTATTACTCATCTATATTGTTACGCCACTTTTATATTGTTTGTTAATATAGATATGTTAAGAATATTCTTACTAAAAGCAAAGTAAGAATGGTAAAATAGACATATTATTAATGTTAATGTTTTATTTCCTTAGCTGGCGTGCTGCTGCGGGAGTGCGGCATGTTCTTTATGCTGCTCTGCATGCCCATCATGTACCAACTCTACCTCAACTCGGCTAATGTATACCTTAATGTTACTCTTAATGATGGTTGCCGCCTGTGTCACTTTGGCACCTGGATTGCACGATCAATTGAAAAAGGTTGCCAAAAAATAC
This sequence comes from Pachliopta kotzebuea, assembly GCA_018246255.1. Classification (NCBI taxonomy): domain Eukaryota; kingdom Metazoa; phylum Arthropoda; class Insecta; order Lepidoptera; family Papilionidae; genus Pachliopta; species Pachliopta kotzebuea. The sequence goes on along the minus strand of DWLS01002913.1, from coordinate 7,238 downwards.
TTAACTAATTTTGTTTTTGTTAATAAAAATGTTGATAATTGGATCTTAGTAACTTAAATCTTACTTTACCTTAGTGTCTTGTTAGAGTGATATTATAGGTATAAGCTCTATTGAACTAATACATACACATTATATTTTTTACTTTACAGTCATAATTTAAGATTAAATTCAATGTTGTTTTACCATCTGTATGCCCAAATATAGAAATTGATGCATAATTTAATGTGTTTAAGTGATGTTTAAGATTTCATTTTGAATAATCCTGCAGGTGCCATTCTGTGAGAATTCTACACATCTAGTACCAGGAAATTTTAAAGTGGATTGTGATCAAGCTGTTGGCTATTTGGCAGTGTATAGGTACTATTCTTACATTAATTAAATTTACCATATATATCGTTCATTATTACTAAAATTTATGAAGATTTTAAATTTTTTGTTTTTACAGAATTTGTTTTGCAACTTTCCTCTTCTTTTTACTTATGGCCCTCATTATGCTTGGAGTGAAATCTTCTAAGGATCCAAGAGCTGGTATACAAAATGGGTAAATACATATTTTTCATTAATAATAATTTCTATTTTGTTTTGTATATTCTCTATATTAAAAGACTGCTTCCGAAAATGAAGAGAGACAATAGTACTATTGACTCTCTTGATGATGGGATTAAAAAATCATATTTTTTAAATGTTTTATTAGCATTATTTACACTTCATCCTACTATAGTTTTATATAAAAAATACATTACAAAAAATCAGCAATGAAACACAAAACTAAAAACTGCTCACGTTCAGGTCAAGGAAGGTTCGGGCGCGACCGGTCCGGGGTCTCTGAAATAAGGATCAAATTGAAACCAAGTATATCTCGAGGTAGATTTGTTAGTTGCCAGCGCAGCAATTTTGATTTTGTGTTTCATTGCTGGTTTTTTTTTATTAAAGCTATTAATTTTTTATAAAAGTATCGTCTCATTTAACTGTACTAACATGATCTAACGTAAGTAATGCTAAAAACGTTTTAAAAATATGTTTTTTTTTATCAGGATCGATTCTTTTTCTATCTCATCATCAAAGGTGTCATTAGTACTCATTTTTGGAAGCAGTCTCGCTGTGTAATACTAAAGAATAAGTGTAATAAGTAAATATAAGATAGAAGTGTTGTGAAGAAAAACACAATATGATTAAAAATGTATTAAAACAACATAGAAGAGACAAATTAGTTACTTACTACCATTCTATAAATTATTAATTATACTTTTCAAATTCTGAAACAATTTAAATTGTTTATATAACAAATTTTTTATCATATAAAAACCAAAAACAAATTGTGCAGTAATTCACCTTTTAGATAATAGAACTATAATACACTCAACATTTCATTCTTACCAGCTAATATTTGCCTATTTTTATATGTGTTCCTGCCCCAAAAAACTATACACTGATTGTTCTTAATTCTTTTTAAATATTGTAGATTATATATATATTCTGTGTGTATTATATGTATATGTATATATATAACAAAAAGCAACTTGGCTACATTGTACTAAGAGTCTTACAGACTTTCAATCTGCAATCTGTCTACTGAGAATATGTTAATGTTGTTAGTCTTCTTAAAGACTTTTACAGCTTCACTGGACTCATGGCTACTTTCTCAACTCAACTAGTGACCTCCCAGACTTTGAAAGATTTCTTTGTAATCAACCCTTTTAATAGTTTATTTCTGATCTACCTTATACCTTTTTTTTTCAGATTTTGGGGCATTAAATATTTAGTGGTAATAGCTGGTATCATTGGAGCTTTTTTTATCCCCGAAGGGCAATTTGCCTCTACATGGATGGTATTTGGCATGATTGGCGGTTTCTGTTTCATCATAATCCAGCTTATTCTTATTATTGATTTTGCACACACTTGGGCAGAAAAGTGGGTCTGTAAGTAGAAATTGTATAGTTTTAAAAAAAAAATTAAAAACAGGGTAAAATAAAATTACTTATGGTATACAATGAATTGAATGGAATATATTCATAATCCTGAAGCTGCAAGAATAAATAATGGTTTATTAACAACTGAAAACATGTTTCATAATCATAATACTTTTAACTGACTTAACATTCAATTACTAAAATCATAAACCTTGTTTCTCAATAGTATGAACACTTTCTTTTAAAATTGACAAATAAATGACTTGAGTACAGTTGCCACTTGAAGTTGAATAAATGAAGCAGTGATTTTTTAATACATTCAATTGTACACAATACAATGTTTACAGCGCAATATGAAGAAACACAGTCACGTGGATGGTACGCGGCTTTACTACTTTCTATGTTGACCTGCTTCACACTCACATTGACAGGCATTGTTCTGCTTTATGTATATTATACTAAGGTACGATTTAAATATTCGTTCTTAGTTCACAAGATTATGCATGTACTTGTCTTTCAATCTACATATTTACTTGTAAAAAATTTGTTCAATTTTAATTTGACTTACGACAAAACCTAAAAAAACTTTTTATGAACTTAATTTTTTAATTAATTTCTTTATGAAAATGAATTAAATCTATTGTAATATGTACTCTGCCGCTCAAAAGTATTTGACCACCTACATAATACATTTTATAAAAGTCTGATTGTGTTAAACGACCATTTTAACATATTGATTAATCTGTTTTAGACATAACAAGAATATACGTTTTAAGTATTTAACTCATCCATGTGTCCCCCTTTATTATAACGACAGCCTCACAAAGCTTCGGCAACCTGACTACAAATTTTTCCAATATTGACTTCGTTATCTTCTGTCATTCTTCTTGCAATTTATCCTATAAGTCTTGCTGAGATGTAAGACAACGTTTCCGCATTTGTCCACCCAACTGATCCTACGATAGTTGAATAGGGTTCAAGTCAGGGGATCATACCATGAGTTTCAGCCCCTGTTATTGTTCTTTTGGTTTTAAAAAGTCCTTGCATAGTCTTGACGTATGCTTCGGATCATTATCGTGTTGAAATATAAATCCCTGATCAAATGAATGAGATCCATAAGGCACTGCACTATCCTCCAATATATTATTGTAATCTATTTATAGGATTCCTTGTATTCGCAAATGATCTTAAACTGCGGACCCACTAAAACAGCCCCAAACCATTATATACCCTTCGCCGTGTTTAACTGAAGCCACAGTACAAGCGTTATTCTCCCTTCCCTTTGACTGCCGCCTTACAAAAACTTCGTTTGGTTACAAAAATTTCAAACTTTGATTCATCTGGCCAAAAGATCTTTTCCAAATCTGCTGTTGTTCAATTCTTGTGTTCTCTCGCCCAATTAAGTCTCTTCTTTTCATTACTAGGTTTCAGAAGGGGTCTTTAGACCACTACGCATCCATTGAGTCCTGCGTCACAAAGGCTTCTTTTAACCGTCGATACATTGACTGTTTTATCACGACCTACATTAAACTGCTGCTATTTCCAATGCAGTTAATCGCCTATTCTGAAACAATGAAACCTAATAAATGATCTCATTAAACTCTATTGCTTGTAACTTAAACAAATTGCAGGTGGCCAAATACTTTTGAGCGGTAGTGTACATAAAACTAATTGTAAATAATTATTTCTCTTTGTTACAGCCGAGTGGTTGTGATCTGTCAAAGTTTTTCATTTCATTTAATTTGATCCTTGTCGTGATTGCGAGCGCCATCTCTGTGCTTCCGTCGGTTCAAGAGCATCAGCCACGGTCGGGCCTCCTGCAGTCCTCGGTGGTTTCGCTCTATGTTATGTATCTCACTTGGTCGGCTCTCTCGAACTCATCGGGTGACTGCAATGCCAGTATCTCCGAAAATAATCAGGTAATACACCTTTATTAGGTTGAAAAAAGGAAAATGTAAATTAAAAACTTCATTAGTCATTATGTCTTAAATGATTTCAGAATTTTTGATAATTCTTTTGAATAAGGTATGGTAACGTATCATAGCTTTCAAATTGACTTTTGCTCCAGTATTTTATACAAAGATTTTTAACCTTAAAATTGCTGTTCTTTAAGGTCACTTATTCTATTTTGTCCACTGTTGATTGTCTGTTTACTATTCGATTGATTACTGCCCTTATTTAATGTAATTTTAGTACTGACACTAACGATATGTCGTACAGATGAACCAAAAAATTTTAATCATGGTATGACAAAGCTACAAATCAATTAAAGGATAAGTGTTTTTATTCTATTTTGTATGTATGAGACTAAAATTGTAAAACGCAAAAGAAAATTTGTTTCATTGATATTTTTTAGTAATGTGTTTTTTATGAAACCATCGTTTTATTTAGCTCTACTAACATGAAAGAGCATGAATAATGCACATAAAACGTTTTAAAAATATGATTTTTTTTTAATCAGGATCGATTTTTTTACCGTCACATCATCAAAGGTGTCATTGGTACTATCATCTTTCTTCGTTTTCGAGCACGCTCTCCTGATACCCAGTATACACAATATAACATAGTAGTATATAAGAAACATTGTTAACACAAACATTAAATTATTAATATTTAAACCCTCTCGCTCTTCCTTACATCTTTATTCGCATTTATTTGGTCTCGAGCTTCCTTGTCCTGATTATACTTTAAGTAATACAATTTGTTAAAAAACTCCATAGGTGTTTAAATGCATTCTTAATACAACTTACAATTTCATATTTATTTATCTGTTTTTATACAGACTATAATATGTGCTTTTATATAATATACTTATAATATGCTGTATTTATTTATAATCGCAAAACCTGGAATTGAAGGAAGATATGTATTGGGTATGTACTGCGTTATTTCGGTTTTTTATTGATTTTTTGTTTGTTTTATTATATTTACACATATATAGTATTTTACTTCATGCTTCAAGGATTTTTAATTCACAAACAATATTTTTATTAACATCAACTTTGAAGTATTTATTTGTTATGCATACATGCCAATAAAACATATCTGTTGATAATAAAGTATATTTAAATCTAAATATGTTATGTCAAACCTGGATATATTAGAAATAACTTAAAATTACGTAAAACCTTTTCTTACAGGCTTCATTTGACAAACAGTCAATAATTGGACTAGTAATCTGGGTATGCAGTGTGCTGTACTCCAGCATCCGCACTGCATCTTCCTCGTCAAAGATCACTATGTCTGAACACATACTGGCAAAGGATGGCAGTGCAGGTGATTATATCATTTTTGAATTCCTTACATTTATTATTTAAGTGGCTTCTACTAAAACAAAATTTTTACCTATAAAATTTTAGACTAAAATAGTATGGGACAACTATTTCAATTATAATATTTAAAAAAAGATCTGGGGGTTTATGCGACAAACCTTCATGTGGGAACTGACATGATTCAAAAACCACGGCTTTTGTGGACATGTTACATGCCTAATATCAAAAACAAATTAACGCCTTTGTTGAAAAAACCAGAAAAATTTGCACGAATGCCTAAAAATTCTAATATTTTTTATTTGTAAATAATTACTACTTTATACCGGATGACGGCATAAACATTAAAGAAAATAGTCGAAATTTTGTTTCTTACGTAATTATTATTATTACTAATATATATAACATGAATTCTTCGCGGGCATTGCGTGCGGCGTCCGCATGGCGAAAGGGCAAGGAGGGCTCATTGCTAACGAAGGTAAATCATATTCATATGCATTTCAACAAACCCTTATGATATAATTATCAGTTTTATTGATGGTGAACATGAAAAATAAAATCACACATACAATTACAATAAAATAAACCTAAATATCTTTAAATCCATGTTATTAACTATAATATTTAAACTATAGGAAAGCAACACTATTCAATTGCAATACAAGTCTTCATGGTGCATTGGCTAAAGGCTTGCTTTGTAACGGACGACATGTGGAATTTGGTTAATGCTAGCCTTTTTTAAAATCTTTCTAGTTACATCTCCCATATTATAAATTAACTGCCATAACAGCATTTCTGTATTCAGGCTATCAGTATTTGAGAGCCTTATTATAATATTGTCATTACATGAAATTGTTCCATTTGTTGATCAGTATGAACACAAAAAGTAATCAATGTAGTTAGCATTATATAGCTACTGAGCACTGATCCGGGAATAAACATTATTACTTTTGGTTTAAACATAATTGGTCGTCTTCCTAGAAAAGTTAAGTCATTTGCATATGGCTTATGTTAAAATACCATCACTTTGACATATATATACATTAGTAACCAACAGAATAATAAACAATAAACTCTTTAAAAGTTATTTCAATACCGTATTGAAGATTATATTTTCGTATTCAGTAGTTTTTTTTGGACTTAGACTGAAAAATGATTGCTATATTGCTTGCTGTTGTCCAGTTTTATATGTTAATGGCAATATTTTTTGCTTAATAATATTTTACTATTAGGGGAGAAAGGTGAACCTTAGTGTTGAATCTCTGGTTTTTATCACTTCATACCTCAGCCAAAGGTTCTGCGTGTTTCTGTTAATGGTATTAAATCTTCTGGATCTCTTGTACGAATTGGCGTTCCACAAGGATCCATTCTAGGTCCATTTATATTAATGACGTGCTGTTTTTTGTAAGATATTTGTTTATAATTGTACTTTTTTAAAATGATACAACTTTAGTATTTTAAAATAAAAGAGACAAGCATAATTATGATGATATAAACAGTACACTATCACAGGTTCAACAATGATTCACGGCGAATAATCTACTTCAGAATGCTTAAAATACAAAATGTGCAGAGTTTGCTTAACCTAACGTAAAAAAAACATAATACTCAGCTACAGCTTAAGAATAAGATTATTGTTGTTGAAGATTCAACCTTTATTTTAAAAATAACAATAAATTCAGGCATCAGTGGAACTCCTATTAGTAAACCCTTGTGGGAAGGCTGAGCTCGGCGACTTACGCAGTCAGGAAAGTCAAAATTGACTGATAATGATACTACCAGGGTCGTTTATTTCAGTTATTTCTATAGTATAATGTCATGATGGTATTCTACTGTGCAGTAAGGCTGCAAACGTTCAATCCATATTTACACTTTAGAAAAGCGCAATTCGCACTATATACTATCTTAGAGATCAGGATACTCTCCGTGATTTTAATAAGACGAGATACTGACTGTCTCGTCGTAATATATATATATATATATATATATAAAGGCACCTCTGTCTTATGAGAGGGAGTTTCCACCGCAAGGGCGTAGGGATTTGGACCTAGCTGGTAGA
>DWLS01002912.1:0-16890 GCA_018246255.1 Pachliopta kotzebuea | reverse complement strand
AGCACCAAAATCAAACTTCTCTATTAAGTAATTTGCGAATTCCTCTTTAATATAGATATAAAAACACTAGGAAAATAATTGCCATTAACTTCTTACTACATAAATGATTAATAAAAAATCGATAAGCCCGTACGTAATATTGCTACAGAACATGGCATTAGCTTACAACTGTTTTAGCTGTTTTCGTCATTACTGTGGTTTAAAGCCAAACAATGACTCAACCGTTCATTGAAAAATATATTTCAAAAATAGCAAAAATTGACTCACGTTACCATTACTCATGGTAACTATTCGATATCATTTAAGTGTTATAGGACAATTTAATTTAGAAAAAACCTGCATTTGGCTTCTATTTTAATAGATCCAATCGTTTCTATTTTACTCTCTTTAGATTTTAATTTTTTCATTAGTAATTTACAGTACGTTTCAACAAAAAAAAATTAAACTATCTCAATTTAACTTTTTAATTTAAGTTATTCGGTCAAATTTATATCTTTCAATACTTAAGTATATCATTTTAATAATATTTTACATAATATTCAACACAAATAAAATGTAGTTGACATGTCGAACTTGTATATTTTTGATGATTAAAATATGTTTTTCTAATTAATTTTTTTAATTAATAAGACGCTTATGACTAATTACATAAATAAATGTAAATAGAGGCCCGTGTAAACTATACAAATGTAATATTGAAAAACTGGTAATATTTTTTTTTACGATGATTGCAATTGCGTGTTATACGATTACGAGTAATAAACTTGCTAGCTTCGTTGTTCTTCATGTCTAATAACACGAGAACGCGCTTATACGAATAAATCTAATACATAAATGTTATTATATGTAGTGTACCATCAAGGGCAGCCTTGATGGTACACTTGCCTATAACAACGCGGCGCTGGTTAATATATATACACTCGTCGCTTTGAGACATAAGGTGTTAATTCTCGTTACCCCAGTAATTTCACTAGCTTACAACGCCCTTCAAACCGTAACACAGTACTGGTTGTCGGCTGCAATAGGATCTGCGGTGGTACCTACCTAGATGGTCTCCCGCAACAGAGACTACCCTCCAGTATTCGTTATGCATATATTTACATTATCGAAACGGATGACAGAATATCAACTAAATATTTTAAACGTTTTTAAAGTACATCAAACAAAAATTTGTTACGTCATTAGAATAAATTTCGTAATGGATAAGTATTGTCTTTGCAGTCCTTCGATCTCTGCATTTCTTTTAAAGATATACGTCAATTCGCTTATTTGTATTTTTTTTGAGCAAATAAAGTTTTCAAATAAAAAAAAGTTTATAAGAGGTTTGTGTAGTTTTTCCCATGCTTAATAAGAATATTAGTGGGTTCAGTGTACCGGTAACCGTCATAAAGACACACTATTACTTAAACAAGTATGTAATAAAGATCATTCCCACTTCAGCCTTTTTCGTCTCACAAAATTAGTGACATATTTTGACCCGTCTATTTATCTAGATAAAGCAACAATACATATTTTAATCCGTTTATTAGTTTCGCCTAATGCCCTGAAGATAGAATCAATATAATTAATAATATAAACGTGTAACAGCATCGTGCCCTAGAAAACTAATTAATTCACGCAACTTGCGTTTCATTTTACGTAATCTACTAGCGACGATAAACTTCACAGATATTAAGTAATTTTTTTTTTCTGGGCTAAATTACTTTCCATTGTTTATTAATAATACATACAACAAACATTTTGAAAAACAGGTTATGTAGGAAATAAACTTTGACCCCCGGAATTCTTAAACAGTGAAACCAGTTCAGTGTGTCAACAACCCTAGAACTGAAAATTAGTTATTCTTCCTCATACGTAAACAGATACCGGTTACGGTTTCCTAAATATATGTATATATATATAATGAATATTTTCCTTTATATATATACACATTGAAAATCATATTATTTAAGGAAACAACTGTTTAAGATTCTAATATTAGTGAATTTAAACTAAAAGAGAGGGGAGACGCAATAAATTTCTTATTTTGGCATAATATTGTCGACAGAACTTATAAACGTAGTTCTTGAATATTTTTTTCTCCAAAATGTCATTAGCTTTTATATCATTCATTGATAATAATGCATATTAATATGCAAACCTGGTCATTTATTTTGAAAATTTAACAAAACATATTTATTAGTGGTAGGCCTCTGTTGCTAGAAACCGTTTAGGTAGGAACTATCGCAGCTTATATTCCAGTCAACAGTGTTGTGCTAACATTACTGTATTCCGGTTTGAAGGGTGTTGTAAGCTAAAGAAATTACTGGGGCAACGAGACTTAACACCACGTCTCAAGGCGACGAGCACAATGTGGAGCTAAGTATACCATATTAATCATCGTCACGTTGTTATGGGGAGGATATCACCATCACGTGAACGCCATGCTCGTTCACTTCACCTCGCGGAATAAAAGAAACTAGTTTTTCTTCAAACGATAATTATTATATAACAATATTTTTATTGAGTAAAGCAAAAAATCTACTAGATGCTTGCTAATTATTATGTTCAAAATAGTTGACATAAGATCTTCATTAAAATGATGCCGGTACCATCAGTAAATTTTCACCTGGTTTAGTTTCTATTATACAAATTGAGCCTACGGAACCTTGAGGTAGTGATTACGACAGATATCTGTTGTGTCGCAAAAAGTGCGAAGCAACGCAGAGTATAAATGAATTATACCTTGTCTTATTTCAAGGAATGTTTATCAGCATTTAAAGTGCGAAAGCAAATACTTAGAAACACAGGCTTTGAATGTATACATATTGTAGTCCATAATTGTATGCTAAACTTACCATTACATCTATCTAACAATAGAGGCAATAATAGTCTAAAGATGTTTGAACTCGTTATGAGGTTTAGACCATTTTTTGTTTAACTATTGTCATGTAATACGAGTCTACTAGAAAAAAAAACATTAATTTATAATTATACGTCATATATTCAAATTTATGATAATAATGTAACAAATTTAATTCATTCGTTGATAACCATTATGGTAGAGTAGCTACTTCAAGAAATTCAAAAATAAATAGGATCCACGAGTAAAAGATTTTTATGTACTTGAACATTTTTCTATATCAATACTAATACAGGAAAATAAAACGCTATTATGCAATTAAAAACAAGAAAACCCAAAAAAAACAAAAATGAAAGAAAAATCGATATAAGTAACTAAGAGTCACTGAATCCAAACAGCATAAGATCGTATTTTATGGAGTACATTACAAGAGACCTAGAGCATTGTTTTATATTGCAAAATAGTGAAATAATTTTAACTTTTATCCTGCTAACTGCAATGTCCTTGCCGAATAATACAATTTCAACCGGATTTTGTAAGAGCAGCCAGTACAGTAAATGTGAGCGGCGGGTTCAAGATCATTGAAGCCGCAGACACCTTTGTGAAATATTAATCCAATTTATTACTAATATAGAGCGATTTACAATTATAACAGTTTTTTTTGAAAATTTAGTAACTGAAACAAAAAGATTATCATATAATTTTTTCTTTGTTTGCTTTCGAATACATGAACAATTTACGAAAACAAAGAAGAACTTAAATTGTGTTACTTGGATGTTTAATTTAGATATTTAGTAGTAATATCTACGGATAAAAAAGCTTTGTGAAGTTAGTCTGTTATTTTAAAATACATAAAGTATTAGTATTACGAGTTTATGGTACAAGTACATGGGTCCCCAAATTAACCGTTTGGTTAACCGTACAAAATCTTTTAGGTTTTTTGTCATCTTACATAGCAAAAAAGCATTGGTTTTATCAATACATTAGGATTAAGTTTGTTATATTAAAAAAATATAATACATTATTCTTAATTGATATTGCACTGATTGTTATAGCGAGCGAGTTGGCCTTGGAATCGAGAAAACTGTGCCGCCAAATTGTAATGCGATTCATTTACTCAGATACTCCATATAAACGTTGTGACATGTATGTATAATACACAATACACTAGCAAAGTTATTTAACAACAATATGCAAAATACCGATAGATTTAAAAAAAGATGTTTTGTAGCTCATAACGAATTGATACGCTAAAAACATTAGTTTAATAACCATATAAGGAAGACGTTTACGTGATGACAAACGATACATTCACAACAATGTAGATCTAGTTAAAATGTACACATCACCACATTGTGCACAACAGACACTATATTAAATCTCGTTACCCAAGTAATTTAACGTTGGAGGACCACCTTTTCGTTTTTGGTTATACTACAATAACAATGCTTCATTACGGTGAAGCAATAACATTTTGTGGTCAGCTTTTAAGAACAAAAAAGTTGCACAACGAGCTACATATCCTACACAAAAATATCCTTCAGGCTTAAGAGAAACAACTTCAGAAAAAGAGCAGCAATTTTTCGTGTAGCCTTTACTACTATGAGCTTGAATTGGCAAACCCAGAAAACGTGACGTCCAAAATGGCAATTACCCTTGAATTTGATGAAGGTTACTTTCCGTGGATATTCATAGGTTGAATATGATGAATATGAAAGTAATTGAAAGGATCTTCCTTCTTGTATATAGCAGGCCTCAAATATTTCAGCACGAAAGTGAGATGTATGTGAAAAAGTGGGATACAGTAAGATCAAAATATTTACAAAAATTTGTGTCTATTTACAGATGTCGATATCGATAGCTTGAAACCAGCTGAGATTTCTTTGATTCTCAACCTGAGAAAAGCAGCAAAGCAAGAGCGTGATCCGAAACGAAATTAAGACTATCAGAACGTAAACAAACATGACGTTGGAAATATACATAGTAATGTCGGCGACTACTGTATGCTTATCATTGCTTGTCACAGGTAAAAAGATCTTTTATTACATAGCAAATAAATAAAAAAAAGGATCAGTAAAAGAATAGTCACATATATTTTTATGTTAGTCAGTCACATATATTTATATGTTTTTTTTACCATTGCAAACATTCTTACTATGTACAAAATACCTTTTTTAAAAAATGCTTTAGATCTTCTTGGTTCAAAACAAGTAAAATATTTCCTTTCATAATCTTTTTTTCTTTATAAACATTTATTTTTAAATTTTCCGTTCTTTAATATAAGAAGTAATCATTTCATATTAGAATTTTAAATATCTTTGTCGATGTCTGTTACTAATCATTGTGATCATTATTTCAACCGATGGACGTCCACTGCTGGACAAAGGGTTCTTGTGGAGTACTTTACAAGAGACCAAAATTATTGTAATAATTTTTTTATTTGTGTATTATATAATAAATAAATACATGTAGATTTATTTCTACTTATTCTACACCATTGCGGTGGCAAATAAGAATACCGCCTTATAGTAAGTTACCATAACCAAAAGAGGTCTATACCGGAGGCATAACGAGTATTGTCGACCTCGCTATTTAATACCTCAACATTTAGGATAAAAAAAACCTTCGGGCATTAATGTATTAAACATTAATATTCTTTTATACATAATTAGTTGATTGAAAGATATGTATACGTTTGATGAATACCAACACTTTTCGAGTTTTATCTTTATTCAAAATTATTAAAACTAGCTAACTTAGCAATGTAATATGTAAAATCATAAAAGAAAAAACTACAATTTTAAAAGACAATGAATCAATTTTATTGTATAAAACGTATATATGTTTATTAATAAACTGTTTGTCTTACTGCACCACTAAACAAATCGTACAAAATCAAAGAGAACAATGTAACAGGTGCTAGGATGGCTACCAGTCTATATTCAGGTGTTGGATCGCCGAAGTGGTAGCATAAAGCTGGATATCTCCTACCTTTCTCTAAACAAAGAGAACCTGGTTGACCTTTTAAATAAATTGGTTCTTCCGTGTCACATGTGGCTTGACTTTCTTCGTAAAAAGTAAACTGTGTTACTATACGGGCGAGCATACCCATTGTCCCATTCTTTCTTTTCTCTAAGAGTTCGGATACCCATCCTTCTTGATATATTTTACTAAGGGAATCTACTCCCCAATGAGCTCGCATCTTTGATACAATTGGATATTTACCTTTATCATAGGTATTATTGTTCATTTTACTATAATTATTAGTATTTGTATTAATTTCATCTAAGTTAATACCCAAAGAGGATAAATATGTCAGATTTGTAATATCCTCCCCAGTCAAATCTAACTGATCTGTAATATCACCATGAGGTAAAAGTCCACAGTAAAACGTTCTTCTTATATAATAAGGAGCACCAGGCGAAAAATTGCAGACTACTCTCACATCGCCATTTTTACTCACGCCAAAAGCACATCCAATTTTATGTGTGTTAGCCCAAATTAATTGGACTGTGTTAAATGTTGATGCTTCAATATGCCCACACTGAATATCGACTTCGCTAATGTTCTCTCCGGCGCTCCAATACCACGCATGTATGCAACCAACAACAGCGATCATAAAGCATTCTGGTAATGGTTTGCTACAACAAATAATTCAAATTTATTTTAAATCTTAATAAAGCACATAAACTTACGAAACTTAGATTACCAATAAAATCCTGTTTCCAACGAATTTGCACAACATCGCTTCATGGATTTCTTGCATTCAAGTTGAGAAACGAAGCTGCCTTCAAGTGCAGAGCAGGGAGCTGGCCCGGGTAAGCACTGGCCCAGCCATGCGTACGCCATTCTCTCCAAATCAAAATCATATGTAACTTGCATCATATTAGCAGCTTGTGGCAAGTGTGAATATCTTAATGAATCTCCCATAGCAATACGGTTACGCATGGAATTTATGGTGCTTATCAGCGCCATTTGCTCAGATATTGTTGGTGACTTAACGTTATACCCTTTTTCACATAAATTGGAAATAGCTTTGTCTGGGAAAAGGCAAAGGGTATGGTCTCCGTAGCATGGTTCTATTTCGCACCATTTGTTGTAAGTTAATGCTTCTTGCGTTTGTGTTATTTTAGGAAATGCTTTCTTATTATTTCGTTGATGTACAACATTCTTAAGATATCCTCGATTAATAGAAAACACATCGGAAGATTTGTCCCTAAATCCCAATTCACCATATAAAAGTGGTAATTGCCAACAAGGTAAATCCTGTGGAACGTACCATACAGCTTCATTGTCACTCAAAAACCTGTCATTATCTATGCTTACATAAGCATACGCAGGCTCTAAACTATAATAATCTAAGAGATTTAATTTGATTTTTCCCGATTTGGCTTTTTTAAAATTTCCTGTTTGATTCAAACTGGAGTGTATTTTTTGTTCATGTTTACGTCCAGACACCGAAGCATCATTTTTATAAAGTCTATCCTGACTATGAGAAATTTGATATTTTTCATCATCGTAAATGTACTCGTATTCATTAAAAATATCTAAAGATTGTTTTATGAACTTACTTGGTTTTTTTGGTACAGATTTTTGTAGAATTTTATGATAATCAGGTTCTAGAGGATTTTCAACTTTTTTTTCCACAGTTGTAGAAATAATTTCTGTAAAAGTTTCTATAGTTGCATATTGAAACTCATTGTGTTCTGCATCCTTTGCATATGAATCTATTTCATCGATGAAAGTATTATGAGTTTTGTTATCTAGAAACAATGGGTTTGCTTCGAATACACTATCATTTTGTTGCTTGGAGTCGCCTTCGTAATAATAGTCAATATTTATGCCTAAAATGATTATTATAGACGAACAAATTATATTTAAGAAAAACGTGTATTTTCCCAACATATCTGTTAAATATCATATAGTATATCTACGTAACATAAAACCAACTTGAATTAAGGTTTAAATTTTAGTTTTTTAAAAATTTTGTTGCACCAGATTTTTATACATTAATGAAGTTTAAGTAAAATTTTAAGAAATTACCTCTTTACTGATTATAGTTGGACGCCGTGGTCCACATGCCCAGCATCAAATAAGCTGTGTACATCGCAAAGACGGATCAGTGCTATTATCTTCAGAGAATTTACTGATTATGTTATGATGTTAATAAATGTCTTAGAGAGCAAACAGTAATCTGTTCCGGTTAAAAGGCATTGTAGCTAGTGAAATTATATGGGCAACGAAGGAGATAGAATTTTACGTCAAGAAAAAGAAAACCATGGGATCTGATGTGCATGATCTTGACTAGATAATTGTTATGAGCAATAGTTACTTATTAGTGCCTTCAATGCATTGAATATAAAAATTGTTTTATAATATTTTTGTGCAAAAAATAAAGCAACGTTACCTTACCTACCTAAATAAAGTAACATAATGAAATCATTAAAAAAACATGGACATTCTTAACTCAACATTATTTATTATGAGTCGCGAACATTTGATCGACTTAAAGAAAATTTTGCTACACGTATGTTTTTTTGCGAGGTATTTGCATACAAAAATTATACTCGAGTCAGAGCCAAACGGGATAACGTTTTAATAACGGGTGTTCACCGTCTTACATCAGACGTAGGTAGGTGTTTGGCATTTGGTTTAGTATGATTCATAAAAACCTAAAACGCCACAATGCTACGAAACAAGTGATTAAAAACAATAATTATTTACCACATAATTTTTGGATATGAATAATATTAGTTAAAATTTTATTGAAAATGTAGTAATATTTGCCATAGGTAGGCGATATATAAAATGTATAATTCAACATTAACAAGTATTAATACTTTATAAAAAACAGTAAATTATGGAAGTTTAATAATAACAATTTCGGCAAAAAAAAATATTTTTGCAATGGTATTGATATGCAATTAAGAAGAAATAACAAATACAATTTTACTGTATTTTAAGCTTAACACAGCTTTACCTATTGTTGTTTAAATAAAGGTCTTTTATATAAACTTATTGTAAAATTAAGCCATTTTAAATCTGGTAACTTTATATTTCAGGTGTGTCCTCTCTTCAATGTTATAAGTGCCTTATCAATCCGCCTGTAGGAGAGAATTACAACACCGCCAAGAATTTATGTGTTCAATTCGACTATTCGGATTATTTCATAGTCGATTGCCCCTTCTCCACTATGTGTATGAAACAGGATTTCCACTTGGATATACAAAATGGAGGTAAAAGCTTTAGATGAATTCTTACAAGAGACCCATATATAGTAGAGGACGTTAATCGATTAAGATGATGCGATGATAAAATTTAAAACTGATTACTGGTAAAAAGTATAGGTGTCGTGTCTCGAAATTTATTGTGTTATTTTTTGAGGTATTTAATAATATTGTAATTTTTTTAATTATATTAATAATAATTACAGTACGAATCACTGGCGTACTGCGAGACTGTGCTCCGCAAAAACACGATTATCAAGAATTTAAAAATGGCGAATGGTCACCTAAAACTGAGATTGTGGAGCCTTATGAAGAAGGATGTTTTAACTCTGATGATAAGGGAGAGCGCGCAACAAGTAGCAGGTTAGATAAATTAAAATTCATCGTTAAATTTACTGGGAAAATTAATATAATAAATACCAAAGGGTTTCTACAATACACAAAATGTCAGTTTCAGACAGTCAACCTTTAATTAAAATACAATGTTTTCGTACATTTTAAAAGTCAATAAACAAAACTTGGCATTTTCTGATATGCATAATATGTAATATATTCCCATGGGCATTATACAAATGACACGCAGTCAGCTGTTAAAATTAGTTAGCTGATTAAAATTAAAAATTTAAAACAACTAATTATGTATTTAAACATAAGACTGAGATAAATTTATAACCTTAAACACCTCATTAAATGAAACATTTTAAAATACAAGCCTTCGAAATTTCAATTATTAATTTTTTTATTTAAAATTAAACAAAGATGTGAAAAGTACCGACTTGATAAAAGCAGACAATATATGAAAAGAGAATATATTAAGAACAAAAAAGCCTGGAAAATTTTCACAATGGTATTTAATGAGCAATGAATATTCTGTATGTTGGATTTTTTTATTGTTGTAAGGTTTCATGATTAAACAAAACCTTCGCATACTCTTCACTCAAAATCTTTATGGTAGAAAACACCTTTAACTGGATGTTAAATCAAAAATTCTTTTAGTTCACAAAACTTTGCAGTATTTCATAAATTGAAAATCTTTCTTGGTATACTTATAAGATATAACTTAAACAATAAGAAAATTAACCATTGTTTGATTTCATCTGAGATGTTTAGACCTAAGTAAAAGAAATTAAATAATCTGCGTCCAGTAGAGATGTAATTTTAATGGTTTCATAGTTTTATTCCTACCTTTGTAATAGACCTAACCTAGCAATGATGACTAAAAAGCTATTTAAGTAACAGACAAGATAAAGGATAGTACAATTTGATTGTCTAATAACTTCTGATGCAAGCTTTGTATTTTGGTTAAGTTTTTATTTATGACCGATTTAATCAAAAAATGTCTGTCAATAGAGAATATTCTGCAGTTTTTAAGTAAAACCTGGTTATCAATGCAAAACTTTTTATTATTTGTCACTGTAAATCAGGGTCCATATTTGCCTTAATTTATAACTACTTGAGAATTTTTAATTGTTTTTATTTTTAATTGTATTAATACAGCTATTTTCATTATCTTCTCCCGCTTATTTTTAGGCTGAGTTTGTATACTCAGTATAGAATATAATTATGTTATTTATTTTTAACACACCTTATTTGATATTTCAGTACAATATTTAAAAAATCTATCTCTAGTTATATCTTATTGCTAATTAACTGACTTATATTATTTAATGCAAGAAAGTTTAAATTCTGTGTTTGGAACTTAAGAAGAGTTATAAATAAATTTATGGTTAAAAATTTTACTTTTCAGATTTTGCTACTGCAGGGAAAACCTTTGCAATTCCACACCAAGTACGAACCACGACACGGGCTACACCGACATCATGGGCGTCATCCTAGTGTTTAATCTAATGAAATACATTAACAGCCTTAGGTAGTATACAATATCCTTGGGAATATAGTCAATTGTGAAAATGGTGAATGATATGTGATATTAAAATAATTTAGTTTTAATGGTTGTATATTAAATATTATTATACTTAATAATTTAATTTAACATCTCTTCATTAGTGAAATTATTCCTCATAATAAAAAAATATTTAACTATGCATATGGGTATGATGTCAGAACACAAAAAATTTTTATCCATAAAGGTTACTGTTTGATCATCATTCTACACGGTGTTAAGCGGCTATGTCATCTGTGGAGACAAAGCGCATTAACCTAGCAAAAATTGATTTAATCATAAAAATAAAATTCAAATCTGTTCCGTAATTTTACATTAATTTAAATACTTTTGAAGATTAGATTATTATATAACAACAAAAATTTAATATTTAATCAATTTGTATTCTTTCTACCTGAAGCGCATTTCTCTATATCCAAGAACAAGAATTTCATACCATCGTTTGCATATTTATCAATAACATTTGGAAGAACATTAATTGTAAATATGATAAATTTTTTATAAACTGAGAAGTTTTGTGATGCTCTATAATTTTTTGCATGTAATTAATCAAATGGAACGATATACAAAAGACACATTTTTAATTATAGGAATATTGCCTATAATTTTAAATCATAACAGATAGTGAATATAAAAAAGTATATGAAACAAAATCATTCAGAAGTATTTTGGCAATGGCTTAAAAAAGGCTGATTTTTTAAAAACAAGCATGGAGTAAATAGAATTATGTTAAATCCCGACATACTTTGATTTTCTTGACAAGCAAGAGGTAGTTTGTTTGTTCGATTTGTTTTGTTTTTGGTAATTTTTCCTTTTTCAGTGTGAAATTGAAAAGAAATCCGGAGGGTGAAAAATTGTAAAAGATTATTTATGTAATTTTTTATTTGGACGTTCGTTGATTCATCTTTTCAAAATGCATTTTTTATACCATTTTTCGCGTTTTATTTTTTCGATACTAAGTGTTGGTGACAATAATGTTGTATTATTGGAGCTTTTCACAATTTGTTTAATTTCTTTCTTTTTTTGTCTACATGTTTACATGTCAAGTTGTTACTGCCTATTAAAACATAAACAAAATTTGAAGGTAAAAAGAAATCGAAAGTTACTTTAATGAACAAGTATGTTGCTAGTTATCTGGGTCACGGTTATCAACATACTTTAACTACGACCTAAATAAAAATTTAAATTTTTATTTCTCAACACGTCGAAATATTTTGAGAAGTTCGGAATCTGGCGGATTTAATTAATGTAATAAAAAAAATGTAATTTATTACCTTACTAGTAACATTACATATTTGGTAATAATCTTCACTTCTAAATATAAATTATAAACCGCTGTATTTGTGATGGTTTATTTTTTACTACATTATAAACTGAATCTGTGTAGCATTTGGTTATGATGTTGAAAAAAAAAGATTTTTAACACTTCATGTTGCCATAATTACAAACTGTAGTAATATCGTGACCCTCAAATAAGAGAGTTGCTCTACTGGTAGTTTTATTTACTGATATGGATACTTTTTTTACAATAATTTATATAAACAACATATAAATAAGTTGTCTTCTTTCTATATATGAAGATGAATTACTCCATTTTATTGATTTCACGATAACACATATAGCGCAAAAATTTGTTATATATATAGATGTTCTTTCTATGTATGCCTATGAATCGTCCAAGTTTAATGGTTAATAAACAATATATCCTTAAAAAAACTTAACATGTAAAGGTCAGTGCAAATGTATGATTAACTTTTACGAAGGGTATGAGAAACATACGATTTCAGTACTTTATGTATTGGAATCAACAAAAGAAAGCTATTATAACATTTTACTTGTTAATTTGTGCACAATAAACATCTTTCATATTGAAATTAACAAACACGAGAAGAACTAATAGTTAGCTCAGTAAACATTAAATGATATTATTATTGGCTATTACTGGAAAATAATTTAATGTTTTTTCCCTGTATAAATCTTTATTACATATACGGAGACACCGTGTACAATTACAGTAATAATGTCTGAATCATAAACTTTAGTGATTATAGAAAACGTACTAGGAAATTCCAAAATTTTTAATAAAAGGTAAAAACCAATATTTTCAGTACATTTGTCGTTTTTTTCCTATTTACCATTATCAGCTCCGCGCCAGCGCATCACGTAAAGGAAGAAATCAGTGGTTATTTTGAAACCAGAAAAAAATCAATGAAGTATTTAAATATCAATAAAAAAATATTATTATACCCGTTCTATTTATTTGGTTAATATTTGACTAAAACACTCAATTACGGTTATTATTTACATGAGCTATATTTGACGATTACGGTAATGTTAATAATACTAATTGGAAATTGTACTGTTGCGTTTAAATCAAGAATTTATGTGTATAATAGGAAATTATATTATTTTCCTATAAGGAAAAATAGCTTCATGGAGTTTCCTAAATAAAACGATATTTATGTTAAGTTAAAATGAACCAAAGACCACATGATGACCAAGGATGAAGTTACCTTGGCTAGTAGAGTGAAAAATGTATTTATATTAGAAGAAGTGTTAATAAACTGCTTGTTTAACCTTTCAGCTTATTTATACTGATATTTTAACAGAATTTATCGATTTCGCGAGTAATACACTTTAGTCCAGACAGGTTTGCCGCTAACAAATTGTTATAGTCACGCGACTCTTTAGAGACTTCTGAAAAATCAATACAAATGTATAGTAACGTTAAAGCTGATAAAAACTTGTCTAATACATATTTTATTTCTCTTTATGTATAAATGTGAGAATTTCTGGTCTTAACATATAGAACATCCATGCTTAGTAAATAAAATTATTATTTAATGTTTATATAAAAATACATGATTGATGATAAACGAAGTCTTTGCCCTCAGATGATTTTTTTTTATCGGATGTAGGCACAGAAAACTGAACTGGTGTGATTCACTCTTATTAATAGGTACACTCGAATTTTGTTTTTCATTAATACATAATTTTTAGTTGATTTCTGTTTCCGGAGATCATCTAGGTAGGTGCTAGCGCAACTGCTACTGCAAAGAGTACTGTGCAAACATTACTGCGTCCCGGTTTGAAGAGTGTTGTAAGCTAGTGAAATTACTGGGCTAACGAGACTTAACAACTTATACATAAGACGGGTGTAGTAAGGTGATATGTATACCATCTAAAATAGCGCAACGTTGTTATGGGCGAGCGTATCACTTAGCGCCGGGTAAACGCCCCGGCGAATAAGAAAAAATATATGGAAATATTGGATCGAGGCATTTCATCCGACTTCATTGTTATTTAAATTAAAGTCGCTATGTACTTGTGATAAAAATATACACCTATTGTCACATGATTTTAATTTTATTTCATTTTATATATTATTTATATACAAAATTCTGAAACTTTGGGCACCCACAACTCGGGAACCCGTCCACATACCAACAAAATTCCAACGGCTCTGATCTTATCTAAGCGAGATCTGTCTGTATGCCAAATTTCGGCCTCCTACCTTTTGTTCTTGAGATTGAAAATTGTTGACGGACAGACGGACGGACATTGTCTTTAAATAAGGATTAAAAAAGGATTAAGTCAAAGTACAATTATATTTGAAACAATGCGTGCACTTAATATCATAGAAAAAGAATGATTCATAAATGTTTATATGGGACAAGTGCGACATAAAAATTGCCAGATCGTATCGCGTGCCACTTTTATCGAAGGATGTGGCGACCGTTGATGTGTAATGGAATTAAACATATAAAAAAAACTATTGATATTTATAAAAAAAGTATTCAACAATAACATAATAACAATACTTTGAATTTTTAAACACTAAAGCGTAAAGGTATTACTCTATACAATACAAATCTGTAATTAGATATAGAAAATTTCTTAATATACAGTAAAATATACTACTTTAGACTGATTCACGCGAAACAATAGCAATGTTACGCTTAAATTATATGTACCACTTATAAATGTATAATTTAAAAATACATATTGGAAGTAAAATGTATCAGTTATTTAAAACGTTCCTCGTACTCAACCACGAATTGAAATAAAGCCAAGGTCTTTTTTTTATAAACATTATTTACTATAACATATATAATCGTTATGTTTACAGCAGTTTACACTTGTACACTAAGTATTATGAAATTAAAGAATAAATGACAAAGGTGTAAAGTAACAGTTTTACATTGTCTCTGTTAATTTTGTAATCACGCTGCGTCGTCCCCCTGACCCGCAATTCCAAAAAGATGGAAGGCGTGATCGGAAAGTGAAATGACTATTAATTACAAAATAAAACGTAATCTTTGTACATTAATAACGGAACGTTTCACTACGGCCAAAGGTCAATGACCTACCAATTATCATTCCGTTAACATATGTTTAATTTGTGAAGTAGAGTATTAGCATCTGCTATTAATTGCAACATACAATTTGACAACTATTCATCATATTATTTTCACTTTTGCAATACATCCGAATCTTTACTCGGACTTAATCAATAATGTATAATTTTTTAATATTTTTCTCCTTTATAATCTTCTTAAATGTTCTGTAGCTATAATGAGAATTATAAATATTCTTAGGACATGATTGTGACTGTGATGATGACCAAGACAGCCCTTATTTTAGCCAACAAATAGTAGTGTAAACATTACTATGTTCCGGTTTAAAGAGCGTTGTAGTTAGTGAAATTACTGGGGTTACGAGATTTAACATCTTGTGTTTTAAGCCGACAACCGCAAGTAGTGTATACCATCTTAACTAACCCAGCGTTGTTATGAACAAGCGTATCCTTTATCAGGTGAACGTCTCACCCGTGGCGTCCTCTCATAAGAATTGAAAAAGTAAAAAAACCTTTGGATTATTGGTGATATATTTACTTATTATACCTTTTTTCTGATTTGAGGTTCATGGATAATTTATTATCTATTGTCACTGGCTGACGATAAACGAAACAATACTTTAAAGAAACAAAAAAAGTTAATTCGTGCGCGATTCTGCCGAAAATTGTTCAGTCTCGCGGCGGCGCCGGTATCGATCAGTCGTATCGGCGCTACTGCGCGAGGTTAAAGCACCAATTTCCTCGTTATTTGGACATCACCCGTTTTGCCACTGGGCTTCCTTCCTGTGAATCATGACTTGAATGGAGACGCCGATTTCAGTCGGGTGGAGTGCACATGGCGCCACGAGCGCCGCGCGAATGTCTCCCGCTAATTTATTTTGCATTACGCATAAATAAATTATTTTTATCAGTAAAACGTTTGTAGTTTTAAGTGACAAGGTTTACACTTCTTTGTTATTTAAATGTATATAAATACAAAATAATGGAGTTTCAATTGTTATGTTTGGTGTTTTCAATACTTTGGAAATGTGAGTATTGGTTTTAATATATTTATTTTAATTTTGTAAAATTTGGTGAGTATATTTACTTTGAAAATTTAACTTTTTTAAAATAATTTCAAGTAACGTATTAATTTATTAACACAATGATTTCTTATATCTACTCAAATTACTCCGCATTATAAAAAACAAAGCATAACGCATTTTCCCGCGTTAACTCATTTTTTCCCCCGATTTTGTTTTTTGATTTTACAGATTACTTTACCAATATATATATTTGTGAATTTATTCAGGCAAAAAATTACTTTTCTTAGAGAGGTGAACAAAAAACATTATATCTGATTGCTGTACACAATTTGACTAAATGAAATCTTTACCTGACTAAAAACCAAAAATAC
Organism: Pachliopta kotzebuea; assembly: GCA_018246255.1. Classification (NCBI taxonomy): domain Eukaryota; kingdom Metazoa; phylum Arthropoda; class Insecta; order Lepidoptera; family Papilionidae; genus Pachliopta; species Pachliopta kotzebuea. The sequence continues at coordinate 165 of DWLS01002912.1, read as the reverse complement.
ATTTTTTTATTATATTACCCATCAAATGTTACAAATTTTATACCAAAATGTAATTTTCTCCCAGTCATCTCTGTGGGATAAAAATAAGATAACGCTATTATACGTTTATATGAATGTACAGCGAGTGCTCTCATTGTTCTGTAAGCAAACTCTACTGAAAAACCT
>DWLS01002911.1:0-16890 GCA_018246255.1 Pachliopta kotzebuea | reverse complement strand
ATAATAAAGAAGTACTTTTAAAATTTATGGAAAAGATTACACAGGATGCTGTTAAAAGAAATAAAAATAATTAACAAATAACATACAGTACATTTATCGGCTTTCGCGATTAGTAGATAAAAATTATAAAAACAAATAAGTATTTTATAAGCAATGTCTCCGACTATAGTCCAAGGAGTAAAAGAGTATATTTAAATAAATAAATAAAATAATATCCTTAGATAACTAAGTAGTAAATGAAAACTTCGTGCTAGTTTCTAAATATGTATTAAAAAAATGTTTATTTATTTACACAAATCGGTTAAAGGATGACTTGCTTTTGGTATTATCTTCAGTCTACTTTGGATGATGCAGAGATGTATGTAGTAGGTGTATTAATAATAAATTAAAGCAATTTGGTATTGGTGGTAGGTCTGTCTATGTAAATAGACACCATAGCTCCTATTGCAGCCGACAAACAGTACTGTATTCCGGTTTGAAGGGTTCTGTATGCTATTGAAATTACTGAGGTAATGGGACTTAACAACTAACGTCTAATGGCGATGAGCGCAATGTGGTGCTGTGTTTTAAGCAGTGCCATGTTGTTATGGGCAAGCTTATCACTTACCATCAGGTGAACGCCTTGCTTCTCTTCATCTCGTAGAAATAAAAAAAAATTCCATGAATTTTAGGCACACACTAAAAAATTTACATAAAATTTAATTACACAATATCAGTACACTTAATATGATTATTATTCAATTAACATTTAATATCGCCAATTTTATTGATCAATCTACATAAAGATTTAGATAATAAACCATTTTTTTTTAAGCATAGGAACGAGCGTGATGTTCACCTAATGGTAAGTATACTCGCCCATAAATATGGCGCTAATTAGGATGATGTACACTACACCACATTGTGCTCATCGTCAACACATACTATGTTGTCTCGTTACCGTAGTAATCTTCAAATTAGAACACGGTAATGGTTATATATTACTATTTGTCGGCAGCAATAGGAGCTGCGGTAACCTACCAAGATAGTCTCTTACAGCTAATACGGCTTACAAGAATGCCAATATTTTCATCTACTTATCATTACGTAAAAAAATGTAGACTATCATAGACTCTGTACTCGTTGCAATTTGGATCCAAAAAGTAGACTTTTTAATTAGTACACGATGTACAGCGAACTCTGTGTTTTTGAAAGTTACTGCCTTACGACGGAATGTAAAATTTATTTTTATATACCGAAAAAAAAATTGTAGTATAACTAAAACACTTATTTAAAATTATTATTATTATATACATATTTTACAAACTATAAAAGTATCAGTGCAATTTTAAGAGAAAATTAATAACTTACTTTATCTACTAAGTATAAAATTACTTAAAGCAACATGATGTGAAATAATTTGTTTTCACACTACATATGTTACTTAGGAAATTATTATAAATGCAAAATCATTAATAATCCATAAGATGTTTTATGCAATATTATGTAATGCTCAATGCACAAAACAGGTGTTTCATGTATAGATAAAAGAATTATAACTGTTAAGATAAAAAAAAATTATACACAAGACATCAATCACATGTAATTAAGCATTAAATTTATCTTTAAGATAATTGTGATTTAAGTATATTTACAGAAAGTGCATGTAATTTATAATTATGTATAATTAAATACCTGTCCAAAACTTAACACAATTACAAAAATTAAAACTTCTAACCAGTGTATTGTTAACAAAAAAGAAAAAAACATAATTAAAATGGCATGTAGTGATTATTATGACTTATTTATTGCTATATCATTTTTACAATTATGCATCTAAGTTTTGAAATAATGAGATAAGTGAACACTAAATTCAGTTTAGTAGATGTTTATACATTATCTCAATTTTCTCAAAGTATATAATTTTTATACATTAATACAAGTATGTTACAAGTACCCTTTATTAGGTTCCTATATGACACTAAAGAGGACAGTTCCTTTAAATGATATACAAATTCCAAGTAACATGAATTGGAAAAAACTGTAAAAACTTTTAATTTTAACCCTTTAATATATTGGAACTTAATATTTTCATTACATACATTTTTTAAGAGGTTCATTAAGTTGTGTAAACTTATAAAACTTGTGTCTCATATAAATACTTATATAACAAATGTGAATCAATTAATTTTATTTATGAGTCCCTAATTTTGCTTATTAATTAAATTTCTTCATTACACACTTTGTATAAGTTTTGATATAAAATAATTCTACAAAATCGATTTACAAATTAAAATTTTTAATCGAACTGTAAACTACTACATTCAACAACTGAATATATTATTGATAGTATCATATCACAATGCTTACTAAAAATTATATAATTCAAAATTTAAAAATAGTAACGGATTACTGACTAGTCCGCGACAACTATTTCATTATAGCACTTTAATAATAATAAATAAGAATACTTTAAAAATAATAAATTCTGCATTTTGGATAATGTTAACTCTAACAGCAAAAAAGTTTGAAAATACTAACAGCACTATTAAAAATATAAATTTAATTATTGTTTACTTACTTGAAAAATGTATTTATTGTATTAAACGGTTGTAGCTGCATTCAATTATTAAACCAATCGTCGCTAAAGAACTTTAAAAATGTCTTTTAATTTATAAAATTAACTTTCAGAGATAAAGAGGAGATTAACAACTGAATTCAAAACTGTCAACAATTCACGGTAAAGAACCAACATCATTTGTTCATGCTTCTCACTCGTCCCTACCTACAGATTCTGTGAGAATATCTCATCGTTAGAAATATAAGAAAAAAGTAGAGAAACAATAGTTTTTTTTCATACGCTGTGGATTTTGAAATTTTCGAACAAAATAAGTTTTAAGTTGTAGATAATTGCATCGAAGCATATTTGAAGAATACATAAAGTAGTAATTATTTTTATAAAATCCCAAATACGCAAGACCGAAATGTGTTCAATTCAAGTAAAATTATTATTTCTTATAACATCAAATTTAATTTATCGCTAATTTTCTATTTCAAAAAAGATTAAATACTAAGCCAGTTTCAGAAATAAAAACCAAAAAGGTTATAACGGAATATGGTTTAGTACGTCTTGAGAAAATATCCGATTTATTACCTACCGCCATATTTGTGTCTTGACGACTGCCTATCGGTATTTTGCCATATTTATGTCAAACTTGATATTAACTCTAAAAAAATAATATTTCTTATTGTAAATTTTCTATATTGACTTTGTAACTATCAAATTAATACAGTTAATTTTATAAATATGTGACTTTATTTCAAAAATACTATGGAAGAAGAAAGTAAGTTAAGTTAATCGTTGGTGTAAATATTTACATGTGTACTTAATCTTATTGTGTTTTTTGTAGAATTAATACGAAAGAAAAAAAAAGCTTTGAATGGAAGTAATAGACGCAATTTAGCAGAAGCTTATAATGATTTGGCAACATATTATTTTAAACACAATCGTTATAGTGATGCACTCGAAGAATATAAAAATGAAGTTGCAGTACTTAAGGATCTGGGCCTTCGTATGGAATGGGGCACTTGCAATCGCATGATAGGTGAAATGTATATGCTGATGGCAGAATTTGACAAAGCTCTTAAATATGAAGAGCGTCATTTAGGTAATGCATTAATTTATAATGTTTTAATAGTAAAAGAAAATATCAAAATCTTGTATGAAAAATATAAAAAACATACTTTTTAATAACACATTGCTGTGTGCACTGTTTTTTTATATTTTATTTATTTTTAGCTGTTGCGAAGGAGTTAAACAATCTCGTTGAAGAGCAAAGAGCTATGGCTACACTTGGACGTATATATTTATTACAAGGTCAGAGTTCTAATGATGAAACTGAAGCAAAAACTACTCTCAGTGCAGCAGAAAAAGCATTTATGAAAAGTCTTATGCTATGTGAAAAGTAAGACATAAAAATAATTCATTTAAAAATTTGGTGTAAAAATTATTGGGAACTTTAATTACAATAATTTTGTATTGTATTGTGTTGTGGCTAGTTTTAATTATTGAATTGTGAATGTTTATAACTGTTATATACTTGACACATTACATTTTTAATATCTTCAAACTAATGAAACAATTAACACAGACAGAATATAGTTTTGTTTTCATTACAGATTAAATGGTAAAATAACCAAGAGTGAATTATTGGATATGCGTGCCCGTTTGTTACTTAATATAGGTGTGGTTCAAGAACATCTTGGGTGCTTAGACAAAGCATTAGATTGCATCAATAAAGCTATAACAATTTGTTCACATCAAGACCTCTATGAGGTCTTACACAACTGTTATTCAACAGAAGCTTTATTATATAGTAATAAATTGAAAGATTTTGTTAAGGCTTTAAGTTGTTTGAATAAGGCCTTGGAAGTTGCAAGCAGATTAGAGGATAAGGTTTGTAAAAGTTTAAATGTAATCAGTAAACATAATTATTTGTGGTTTGCTTATTAAAATTATCCATGAACAGCACTTACTCACAGTTATCATGTTACTTATAATTATCACTTTTCATAATTTCTTTGGTAACTATGCATTAAATCAAAAATTTTGCACAATATTATTTGTAGGTATTGAAAACATGTGAAACTTTATCAGCTAAAGCAGAGATTTTATGCAAGATGTCAGATTATCAAAGTGCTAAGCAAGTTCTAATGAAGGCCTGGAAACTAAACACACCTGATGATGAAGAAAGAGAGATCATAATATCAAATTTGAAAGTTGGTAAGTTGGTGTAGTGACATATTTCCATGGAAGCAATTAATATTAATGGAAATTGTAAATAATTTATTATATATTAAAAGTCTGAGTTTGTGTTAAGTACTTTCATTCCTAACTAGGCAAATATATGTAACTGTGACTTGTGTTAAGAACATTTTGGTTAAGCTGATGATAAAATATTTATATTATATCATAAATATCAAGTTCACTTATACTTTTAATATATTTGATTTTAACTATATGTTGTTACTTTACTTTATATATTTAATCTGAAATACATAGGTTAAAATAACAAAATTTTTATTGCAACCTGTACAATCTGTTGTGGTGACAAGAACAATTTTGAAGATGATTGAAATTTTTATTTTAAATTTGCAGTTGCAGCAATGTGTTACACAGAAGACTTGCTTATTTCAACTGATCCAACAAACCATCTAGCTTTTAAGAAATTATATGAGAAACTTGGTGATGGCGCATGTCATCTTCGAAACTATTCCGGTGCTGTAGAATATTATCTTAAAATGTTGGACCATGCAGAATTAGCCGGCGATTGTGGAAAAGCGCTGATACCTATCTATGTTAGGTAAAAAACATTATATTTTAAAAGTTATTACTTACAATAATTGGTTATTACAAACACCAAAATCTTAATATTTAAATACTATAAAAAATAATTCTTTTTTTCGAATTTTATGGTTTGACAGTATGATTCCAAAAGAAAATCAGATTTAAAGTCCTTGTAGTTCTACTTAATTTGAAATTAGATAGTGCATGTAATATGTATGATTTTCTTATACAATAATTTACATCAATAGCTTTCGGAAACAGTCTAGGTAGCTACTGCTGCTGCACATATTCATTTTGCATTACTATGATCTGGTTTACAAGGTGCTCTATACTAGTAAAATTACTGATGGTAATGAAATTTAACACCTTATGTCTCAAAATGACGAGCGCAATGTGGTGTTGTGAATACCATCTTAATCAGCAGCACATTGTTATGGGCACGAGTATCTCTGACTATCAGGTGAACGCCTTGCTCATCTTGACGAATAGTCGAATAAAAAATAAATATAAATAAAAAAAATAGTTAATACCCTAAATGGAATTTTTAATAACTTATAAAACAACTTTTACAGTATAATTTTTATGTGTTCAGTTTAACATCATTACATCACCTTACTGTGTCTTTACTATTGTATAATATTAATTACGCTTACAAAGTCTCTGCCATCACAATATTCATCTACTTTATACTATTAATTCACATAATGTATAATTAAAACTTTTACAGCTTATATCAAACATATAAAGACATGGGTTGTTATAATGAGGCACTACAATATTATGATAAGGAGTATGAACTAATAAAAGATATACCCAAAGAAGCATACACAACACTCATTAATATTGCCGAAGTATTATTTTTAGCTAAAAAGCCATATTCTGTAATTGAAAAAGCTTGTTATGATGCAAGGAAAGCTGTGAGTAAAATAAATTAATTTTTTTGCTTCCCTACTTACATTTGTTCATTGTTAGTTCAATCTTATTACTTTTGATCATGTAATATAGTAGGGCTATGTTTATGACTCACCACTACTTAGGTAAGTGCCACCAAAGCCTCCTTCTTGCCGCCAAATAGTAGTACACAAATATCACACTTTTCTAGCTTGAAAGGTGTGGTAACTAATAAAATTAAAGTAATATCAGAACTTAACAATTCTCAAGGCAACAAGGAGAATATCATACAGTGTTAATCATCCTAACTAGCACCACATAAGCAGGCATATAACTTATCATTACATGAACATACCACTCTATTTAGGCTTCTTTGATTATTTTATCATTTTCCAGGCAAGAGATTGGAATGAAAGAAAATATGAAATTAGAGCATTAAAAAGCCTGTTAAAGTACCAGGAGGAATACTTTGAGAACGAAAAAATGGAACAAACTAAAGAAGAATTAAGAGCTTTGGGTTGTAGTAATTATGATAATTTAGATAATTCGGAAGATGACCAAAGCTCTGCAGGGGGATGTGATGAGGATACCACACACATTGGTGATGATGTATGTCTTGAAGATCTATCAGGTGCCTAAAAGATTATTTCTAACATTTTTCAAATGAATTAAATTATTTATCATATTTTTTTTGCTTTATTTTCTGGTATATTTAAGTAAAGATTATTGTCATAATCATCATCTTGACCCAGTCACAGTTCATATGGACTCTGCACAACATAAAATTTTATCCATTTCTTTCTAATAATTGTTAATTTACAATCCACTCCATGTTATACATATCACATGTCTCTTTTATACAATCCATGCATCTCATTTTTAGTATCCCTTCACAGTTTCACCTTTCCAAATGCATATTTATTATTCTTAAAGTAATATGATTATCTACTCACCTCTTCTGCTACTACTTTCCAGTTTTATTATTATTTTAATAAATGCTTTTTCGCTACTACATAATATGGTAAAATGAATTTCAAACTACTTTTAAAAAAATAACATATATTATTTATTTTATTTTTATAATCACATTTTCTTTAAATGCATTTTGTTTTTGTCGCCTACTATTGTGAGAGGCATTCATCATGACTAATTTTTTAACACCCGATGTAAAAATCATGTTTTATAAAAAAATTAAAAATTATGAAACATCCTTTAAATAGTTCTATTTAGTAAGTTTTAAATTTGAATATGCGCAAGTTCCTATACCATTTACTCACAGTTAAATAATTATTCATTTTGGTTTTTTTTTTCAGATTTGTCAGACACTAATGATGAAGATGTAGTTGAAACAAAAAGAGATACAAGAAAAAGAGGGAAAGGGTTTACTATAAAAAAAAATTTGAAAGGCGAAACACAACTTCATGTAGTGAGTATATTTCTTTACTTTAAAAGTATTATTATTTCTGCAATGACACAGCTAATCGCTTATCTTGGAACAAGGAGGTCTTTGTTCTGGTATTTCGTTGGTCTACAGATTTTCTTGAATCGATCTGCCAGTTACCTTTCATGTTTTTTCACTTTTATGGTAAATATGCCACTAGGACCAGCATTGCTGTGTTTTGGCAGTCATCATTCTACTACAAACTTTCTGAGAACTTGATTACTCTGGTTAAGTATATTTTATAATTTTAGGCCTACAGATATAAAATTGATATAGTTTTAATCTATTAACAATGTTAAACTATTATTCTAGTAAATAAAGCTAAATTAAACAAATATGTAATGCAGTGTATAGTACACAAAATTTATAATTTTAGTATGTCTTATACATTTATGTTTGTACTTTTGTTTTTATAAACAGGCCTGTATATCTGGCAACAAATTACTGGTAGAGAGGTTGCTTGGAAAAGGTCATCCAGTGAACGTTAGAGACAATGCTGGCTGGTTACCACTACATGAGGCCTGCATACATGGAAATTTAGAAATTGCCAACATACTCATCAATAATGGAGCCAATGTTAATGATAGGGGAGGTGCCAATTGCGATGGTTAGTATAAAGCAAAATGATGTTTTGAATGTCCCCGAGTATATTACAACAGATTTATGCCCAGCTGTGAATACTCATTGCTTGAGATGACAATGCCTGTGAAAAAAAATTAAATGTTTAATGCAATATTTGTCACCTTCATTTCTCACTGCATTTTTAAAAAATATGTATTAAGCTAAACTTTTTTATTTGACTATGCTATTACTGACTTTTAGGCATAACACCATTATATGATGCTGCTAGCAACGGTCATTTAGAAGTAGTCCAATTGTTATTAGACAAGGGTGCAATACCATCATTAAAAACCGATTTTGGAGAGACACCTTTAAACGTCTTACAGAAGTGGCGTTCTGGAACTATTTTAACTAAAGATGAAGAAATCTTGTATAGTAATATTTGTAATAAAATACTCAATTTTATCGATAAAACTGCTGGAACAGATGTGATTACAAACAGATCAAAATCTAAAACTCCCGTTAAACCAATAAAAGATATAAGTCCGCCCAGTACTTCTAAAATATCCAATATGACCAATAGAATAAAGGAATTACACTCGCCAGGTTTTAAAAGGAGAAATATCATTGATGATGAGAGTGATGAAGATATTAATTTATCCCAAAATCTTAGAAACCAGACAGCTTTTCCGTCTGATGATTCTAATGATTCCTCTGAAGATTGTGCACAGAAAAACAAATCAAAAAGCAATGGAGTACAAGAGTATAAAAGCGCAATATCTGCCCTTAGAAACAGGAATGTGGACTTACCTGACATTGATATTAAAAAAGCAAAACCAAAACCGGCATTATTACATCCGGATGAAATTGATGATGACTGGTTAGAAGATGATTTGGGAATAAATAACAAGAGTAAAAGAAGAAAATTGAATGAACTGGTAACTATTGCACCCAAAAATTCATCATTCAATAGTATAAAGGAAACCATTGAAAGTATTAATAAAATTGAACCTCTCGTCTATAACATTAATGATAACATAAGACTGAAGAAATCACGCATTAGTGATGTGATTAATGAAAATAGTACAGATTCTGACGATGTTCAAAAAAATGAGAATGTATCACCTAAAAGTCTAGCAGCAGAGTCTATGAGAAATATTAAGCAAAGTTTAAACGAATCAAAATCAAGGGATAGTCGAGAAAATATGAGAAAGAGGTGGAAAAGGCAAAGCACTTTATTGAAAGCTGGTTTTCAAAGACGAAGAGACAGCATAGATCAATCCAGCAACAGTGGTAGTGACAATGAGTTTAGTTCTAGAAGTTTAAGTTACCCAAAAAATTCTGGAAAGTTTTCTAAAAATTCATCAACAGAGACTTTTAATAAATCAAATGATGGTTTTAGTATTGTACAAAGTTTAAATCCAAGTATATTGCAACCTTTGAATGTGGTACAACCAATTAATATAGTGCAATCAAAAAACGGGAGAGCTATGCAAACTCAGATATTACCACCAGCAGCAGTTAAAGTTCATGTTGAAGATAAAGTTTTTCTAATCTCTCTGAAATTAGACACCATCAACAAGTTAACAATCACTTGGCTAGTTGAGGAAGTTAAATCCAGATATTACAAGTAAGTGAACCAACTCTTTTTTTAACAAATTCTTAGTTTATTACTTTTATTATTTACGTTTTACATTCTTATGTTTAGTAACATACTGAATAATAGACTAACATCTATTTTAATTTTCACATTTTATGTGATAATAAGGCCATGGATAGTGAAGCATGCTCTTTTTGAGTTCTTTTGGTACTCAGGTGTTGAGAGCCTGAACACAGTGATGCTGTTATGGCAGCAGGTTTATTTATATGAGAGTGATTGCTGGTTATGCTGGTATAAAAAACCCATTAATTAATGTCCACAAAATGTAGTCACTGAATTGAACCAGGGATCTCTATGTAATTAGGCAAGCAGCTGCCATTGTGTCACATGTCGTTTAGTTGCTATATTAATTACCACCTTGGACCTTTAACTAATTAAGTAACTGTATGTTGAATATAGTATTATTAATTTTGTTTGCTGCTTTAAATCATACAATATCAATAATCAATGTGAGGTCTATATATTTTCTGCAACACTTATTATTGTTCTAATTGCTACAGATTAACAGGTGTGAGGCCAGTGTTCAGTCTAATGACATCAGATGGCGCTATACTGTCGGAAGATGATCCCCTTAGTTTAGTACTAGCCTCGCCTGAGCTAAAGACATGTATAAGCAACTGGAAGGCGTCACCAGCTGAAGAGAGGTATTTAGAATGTTGCGAGGCCCTGGTAATATGTAAGTTTTAATTAAATTAAAATATTACACAATTCTGTAAATTGTACGTATATATTCATATACATACGGCAAGTATACTGGTGGCATACTATTATCAAAGCCCCTCTAGGTAGGTTAGCAGTGTTTATTTCTGATGACTTAAAGGTATTGTAACTAGTAAAATTATTGGAGTAAAAAGATTTAATATGTTATATTTATTTATTTGATAAACTATTGAACCCCATAACATTACAATGGGCGGACTTAATGCTTTGAGGCATTCTCTACCAGTCAACCCTGGTAGAATGTTTAAATGTGAGAGCGAAATGAATGGCAAGTGGTAAAGTGTAATTTTTTTTTACGTAAATACATATTTATTATAATAAACATCCATAATATTACTCATGTATTTTATACTATGTTATATATACTATTATATCAAGAGGACGAGCATATTGTGGTGCATTGTATATCTATCGTTATATTGTTATAAACCAGTAAATCTCTTACCAACGAGACAGGTTTTGCTTGACGTATCGAATTTTTAGTTAAATTAAACTGTATGTAGTGAAAAAATGTGTGCATATACATGCACATGTATATGCACACATTTTTTAGATGTATGAAATTTAATCACTATCTTCTCAAGAAGATATGGAATGGACATCTTTTAAAAAGTTAAATGTTAGAGGGACAGGCACATTAAGAAGAAAAATTTATTTTATGTAATTCAGATAAATTTAATTAATTATTTTGTGTGTGTAATTTCAGCGCCATCACAGGAAATTCAACATGCCATTGGCAGGAGCCACAGCACTCGTCGACTTGCATTAGGTGCAAACACTTTGTTCCCATTACAGATCCGACCATTATTTAGAGCACTCACTCACCAAACACACATAACTGCTATCATGATAGCTAACAACAACCTTGGTGACAATGGAATGAAATACTTGACTGACGCAATATGCACCATGAAACATCTATCACACATTGATATTAGCTTTAACAATATTACAGATGAAGGAATAAAGATGTTGTTAAACTTATTTGAGAAATCATCTCGTCCTGTCTGTCAAGCATTAGATGAACTAGTTATAAATGGAAACCCAATAGGAAATAATGGTTTTAAATATGTAGTAAAAATAACTCATCATGTAAGATTGAAAATGCTTAAATTGAATAGTTGTAAAATAAGTGATGGTGTTTGTGATAGTGATTTAAAAATGAATTTCGATTGTATAGAATCAATCGATTTAAGCGACAATGATTTAAAGCAAGTTGTGGTGAGCCAATTGATGACATTGTTAAATCCAAATTGCATAGTTGATTTGGAGTTGGACAACATTGGTGTGGAGGGGAACATAGTTGGTTGTATTTCATCATTTATGGACTCTGCCAAGGATTTAAAAATACGTAGATTTGGTTTATCCAATTGTAAATTGGTGGATGGACAGTTTATGAGAGTTTTTAGGTGAGTATTGAAACCCATAAATAATACTTTTAATTGTTTATAAAACAAAGCGATGTACAGGATGTTCACTATATTATACGCCCGCCTATAGCAATTCGGCGATAGTTAGACACATGATGCTAAATCGCGTTACTTCAGTAATTTCATTAGCTTCTCTTCTTTTCAAATCAGAACACAGTAACATTTAAAACCTTTGGTTAGTGTCAGAAATAACACACTGTGGTAATACAACCGCAATTCAAATATACTAACCTACCCATGCGTTCTCTAGGTAGTGACTTACAACAAGTAAAGAAAAATTGTATTTTTAATAAATCACAAAATGTTCTATAATAATATTATGCTTAGACCTATAGGTAAAAAAAAAATTACAAATGTAACTTTTTTCAGGAGCCTCAACCGGGCCAAACACTTACAATCCTTAAGCCTCAAAAACAACATGGTAACATTCATCACTTTAAAAAAGTTACTACAGCGCCAGCCGCCCGTACCACAGATAAATCTAGAAGGTTGCCATGACATATTTAAATTTTCACCTGATTCTGATTTTCAAGTATGGTTGCCAGCTATTGACTTTGGAAGGTGCATTCCCGAAATACATGTTACACCAGTTTTAAAATCGGACGAAGAGCGAGAAGGCTTTAAATTGTTCTCAAAAACTTGGCTGACATGTTTTAAAGGAAGAGGTGTGATTGAACATTGTGATGAAGGTGTCACAAAGTTTACAGCTAGATGATACTACAAAAATTTTAACTCTCCCAAATAAAGAAAAAAAATTAATAATGTCTCTATTGCCTAGCTTATAGTCAATATTTAACGTAGTTCACGATGTAAATATTAGAAATAACAATGAGTTAATAAAATATTTTTTGTGCTACTTTTTGTTTTGGATGAATTCCTAATGATTTTAAAAATAAATATTTTACAATTACTGCATTCAAAAAAAATTCTGTCCACTTAATTTCACTTAGTTACAACAAATATTACTATCTAGAAGTTTAACATAGTAGGCTAATAATTATTTTAATTGTATTCAGCTTCGTTGTTTTACGGCACCAAAATATGTATGTATGTAAATAGCAGATAAACCTAGTAAAGATCTAACATTGGCTAAAAAAATCTTTAAAAATGTCGTTTTGTTGCTTACCAGTAAAACTAATTATGGGTAAATGATATTTTTGGGAAGTTGTGTAGAATTCATAGAATATTAAGATTTATTCATCATAGATCTGAAGCCAAGGTTTCAAATAAGTACCCTTATTAGCATAGCATGACTACGGCTAAACAAAACAATGGTCGTATGCTTAATGTCGCTTGGTTTATATTGCTGTAGACTACCACCACCACCCATATTTTTATTGCTAACGTAGTGTGCGAACTTTACTACGTTCTGGTTTAAAGGGCGCTAGAAGCTAATGAAATTGTCGCTATATCGGGACTAACACTAAAGTGTCTCAAAGCGACAAGCTCAATGTGTTCTTTGTATACTGATGTAACAGCACATTTTATATGTCATGTAAACTCCTTATTCAACCATTCAATTAATTTAAAAATTGAATGTAAAAAATTTATAAACAAAAGGTTGCGAAGAGAAATTTCTAAGCTGTTATTATACTAAAAATATTAGTTTTAGTGAATAATATTCTATCACAAAGTGAAAATATTATGTTGCAATGGAGACCAAGGATTTTATATGGAAAGGATTAAGCAAATAATAACAGAAAAGTCGAAACGTTTGGATTGTACTCCCCCGATCGACTAATTGGATCGAACGGACATACTTTTGGTTTTACCTCAACATAGAATTTGAAACGGGCATCTAAAAATATATGTGGTTTTTATTTGGATTCTACTATTATTGCTTATGGATTTCACTTCGACCAATTCAAAACATCAAAGAAGTTGCCTTATGACCGAGAATAATAAGACATGACAACAATAAAACAAGACATGGCGTCGACCTTACAATCAAGAACAATGAAGACGTGGCTTCGGCCTTTAAAACTACCAAAATTTTCAGATAATTACCAAAAATTAGACCTGGCTGTATGGACTTAAGTCCTTTGCTTTTCCCTTCAAGGATAAATAATTATCATCATTTATAAATTAAAATTATTAAAAAGTAATCAAAACTAGACAAAATGACTAGCGTGATATGAATGCTTACTTAAATATAATAATAACTAATAAAATTCCTTTAATTTAAGCTTTTAATCATATCCGTCAAACCATTATAACTAGTGCCACGTTATAAGTAGGTGATCACTTATCATGAGACAAAACTTCCACGTATTCGGTTTCTCTTAAAATAAAAATAAAGTAAATATATTATAGATTTTATTTCAAACAGAATTATTCATGTGACTAGAAATTTGTGTCAGTTGTCAAAGATAATAAAAAGTATAAGACCTGGCTGTATGGACTAAAGTTCTTTGCCTCTCCCATTAGTGATAAATTAATATCATCTTAAAAAGTATAAATGTCACAATCGTAACCTCTATCTTTCTACACGTTTGTTTTTGTAAACATACACGTTTAATGTTCTTTAATATTTTGAATAAAAAGTATTTCGGTAAGTTATTAAAAATCAACAATGGCAGAACAAGTTAATCAACGTATTGAAGGAATGATAAATGAGTTGGAGCAAATGAGGAGGACCAACTTATATGACGACGAGGAAATAAAGTTAGTAAATTATTTGATACAATCTTAAGTTTACTGTGTAAATAAATAAGAAGTGTCTTAAGTTTTATTTTATAGAAAACGTTATAGAATCTAATTATATAATTTCAGGGAAATTGCACGGAAGCGCAAGGAGTTCGAATATAGAATACAACGTAGAGTTAAACAAAAAGATGATTTTGTTCATTACATCGCATATGAATTAGCATTACTGGAAGATATTTCGCTCCGAAGACAGCAAGTTAAACTCACAGAAAAAAAAAGCGAAATAGAATATGCTATAGCGAAGCGGTTAAACCAGATTTTTAAGCAATTTATTTTTAGGTTTCAAAATAATGTAGAGATTTATTTTGAATATATAAAATTTTGTAATAGTGTGGGTTTTGATCACGCAGTGTCTGGTATTATTGGTCAGATGTTACAGGTATATCGAATAAAAAATTATTTAGCCTATGCTGTTTACTATATTACAATGTTGTATTTTAAACATTTATAAAACCTTTAAGGTTCATGGAGATAAGCCTAAAATGTGGCAGATGGCTAGCAAGTGGGAAAGTAAGGGAGCAAAAAATTTGGGAAATGCCAGAAATTTCTTACTTAAAGGAATTCACAGACACCCTGAGTCAGAAATACTTTATTTGGATCTTTTTGAAATTGAACTTATGCTTGCTTTTAAAGCTGAAGATGATGAAAATAAGGTAACTAAGTAAAGTGCTATAGCAATAAGCAAAAATAAAAAAAAGAATAACATTATATTAAAGAAAACTAAAGTAACCAAAATTAATGTTATTATAACAAATTTTTCTTACCTTGTAAATAGTATTTGGTTAATATTTATATATATTTTAGTGAAGTTAATCCACTACTTATGTAACACATGTAGAATAACTGACAAATTTAAAAACTGGTAATTTTCCTCTAATTTTTTACACTATATAATTTTGTACATTGATTGTTACTAATAGAGCTTAGCAGACTATTTACTGGCACATATCTTTTATGTTTGGAATTTGTTAACTGTATTCTTAAGTTAAATTTATTTGTGCTATATTCTATTTTTAATACAATTAATCTATGTTGAATCTTTTATCTTAAACTATCTGGTGGTGGATGTCTAGTTATAGTTCATACAGCCACTTTAAATAAAACTATTTACATGTAAAAGTCAATTAAAAGGTTATTCACAAAATTTCACATGAATTTAATAAAATGTCAATACTTTATTGTTATTTATTCTTCACAGGAAAAGTATCTGAAAAGAGCAGATGTTGTTTGGAGAAATGGTTTTAAAAATGTTCAGGAGGTTTCATTTCTTTTTAAAGTTTGCGACTTATCTTTGAAGTATGGCATTGATGAATCACTTAGCAATTGTATCAAAGAAGAGATATGGTCCAAAAAAGATACCAAAGAAATATGGACATATATAGCACTTAAAGAATTAGAGGTATCTAATTATAATTTTCAGAATTACATACTTCTTTCTTGTTGAATTTTCTTAACATTAGTTGCTTGCTCTTATGTTTTGCTTCTCATTGTTATATTGTGCTTATCACTTTAAGTTTAATATTTGTATAATGATGACTTAAATACTAAAGCCATATGTTGTGGGGTCTAGTTGGCCATAGGGCGCCCTCATAATGTAAACCAGCCACAGCATTGCTCTGTTCCAGTCCAGTTGTCAACATATGAGATCCAAATGTTAGCCTTTTGTAGATTTAAAAAATTCTAAATAAAACAACTTTCAGGGTTATCACTGGGATGAGATGAAAGAGTTCATTAATGAAGAATATGCTTTTCCAAATGTTATCAACAATTATATATGCATATATGAGGAGGCACTGCAACAGGTTAGTTGATAGAATTACTTCAAGATTTGTTTTCTAATTTTAGATTCAATTCGAGGTCCTCATATTGTAGTTTGGTTGGTGCTGCCATCTTCATAATGTAATTTTGTCATACCATGTTAGTCACAGAATTGCCTTGTGCTTGCTATTAACATATAACACCAGTGTATTCTGGACAAACATGGTAGTTCCCTGTCTCATTGTTACCCCTTTGGTTATTAACAAAAAAAATATGTTTGTGGTTGATTTAAAATTTTTGTTAATAGTAGTTTTATAAAGACAAATACAAATATACTTTATTGTGCACTATCACAGAGTTACAAAAAAAAGAAAGTACATAAGGATTTTCACAAAAG
>DWLS01002910.1:0-16891 GCA_018246255.1 Pachliopta kotzebuea | reverse complement strand
CCCTTCCCCCGCCCCCCGTGCACTAAAGTGCTGTGTATTGTTATGTTGTACGGCGGGGACATTTACGACTTTGCGGCGGCCATTGCTTACGTCCCATGGCCTATACTACATGATTATGTTAAGTACAGAATTGTGGATAAGTGTGTTACGGCTTTATGATAGTGCCTCTTGAACCACGGTTTATTTAATTTTATTTATTTATCTACCTACACCTTATATAAAGAATCGTCGAACATTTTTTTTCATTTTGAATGACGCAGACGACAGTGCGTATACATAAAAAATATTTACGTGTTGAAAATAAATACAGATAATAAATACATATGTCATCATTCTAATTAAATAATCTATTTCTTATAATCTGTAATTAAAAGATTAAATTATTTTAAACACACAGCAGTGATGAGAAAATGGATTATACTTCATCATTGTTATATTTAGGATGATATATACTACATTGCGCTCTGGTTTTGTAAAAGAGATCACGTTTAACTAAACATAAAACAATTCTTTAAGTAGCTGTTATAATATTGAAAGTTTGAACAAAATTAGCATTAAATTTACGGATTCCTGTTTAAAATATTGGTTTGTGCATTTTAAATGCACGATTGGATGATAATTAATCATTGTGTATGCTTTTAACCACCTCGTTTGGTGTGTGAATTATGTGTTGATTCATAATGACCTGTCACCATCACCGTCCGCCGGGATTATTGATTGTTTTATTTAAACGTTTTTTAAAAGATAACAATATTTAAAAGAGTATAATTATTTATGTGTTATAAGTAATAATTAATTTATGTTTAATAAATTGACCTTGCAAGGCGAAGGTGCTGTATCATGATTAATGGTAATCTGTGGTACAAGCACAGTACCCCTATTACCTTTGGCAAGATGTTGAATGCAAATATGACAGTATTTATATATTGTTCGGATTTGAAAGTCTTTGTAGTATTACTGTGATGAAAAAGTTTACCACCAAGTTAAAGTTGTGTAAGCTTCTTAATTATTATAGCCTTTTTCTAATAATCTTTCAACGAGATCTATTGTGCGTTTCCACAGCTGCCAATGTCTTCATACGACCTTCACCAGTTCGTAGGTTTAATATGTATAACATAAGCAATTCATTTAGATTTTCCCACAGCTGGGACTCGGAACTTTTTCTTTAGATGATAATCTAGATTATTTATATACTACCTTAACCCATTACGGGTTGGCAGATGTGAAATAGTAGCTGTTAGATTTTGAATTGTGTTGTTTTCCTCCTCATTGGGAATCGAAGTTGCGCCTTTTCATGTCGTATAGTGCTTACACACTGAGCCACCACATCTTCTAATACCAATCCAATAGAACGTGTAATAGTTACTTATTATACTGGTGGTGCTAAATATTGGAGCCGATTGATACACGTTCGTCTGCTGTTATGAAATTTTGATGCTGACGGACAGCGCTGCAGTGATTCCGATTGGTTCCGTACTAGGATGACCACGTCAGTTATCACTTCAGGTCCTCAAATCAAGCCTTTACCACCTTAGACCTTATCGCCACTTAAAACGAGATGGGATCGTGGTCAAGTATTAACCTTAGCATTTATAAATGATATGTACTATTACTCTAGTAAGATTACTAGTTAGTAATCTTTTTTAATAGTTAGTTCAGTTGTACCTAGTCGGTCTGGCAAAAGAGCAATAAAGAGACCGCTCGAAGATACTTAACCAAGACTTCCACTTAAGTGATATTGTGGTTTAAAGTATATGCATTATACCTTCAGCTACCTGTAAATAATACTTATAAAAACCGGTTCAGCCGTTCCGGATATAATCTGGAACAAACAAAAAGACAGAATTTTTTTTTTTATAGAAATCACATAAAATTTTCATGTTAATTAAATACATAATTTTTTTTTATTATTATTGATTTTTATATATCCTTAAGGCAATAAAAACTTAACTTATTCATTTATTTAATACCGCACCGTAATTTATGTAATTTTTATATGTTTTTGGAATATACATTAACATATGATATTTTTTTATATTTATTGTACATGCTAATTATTTTGCTATTTTTCTTGTTATGCTTGTATATAGGCTGTCTCTTAAACGCAGATAAAGATTGCCTGTATTGTGACAAATTATTAAAGAAACACATGAAAATATATGTAATAAAAATGTGTGTCTTTTTATGGTTACCTCAGTGATACGTGACCGTAAGAGGGACCTTGCATTTTATCGTTGCATTGATTTTATACGAGCGCTATGAGGTGCGGCCTCTGCGATATACACTCGTACTCTATGATCACATTACCGGGGGATAAATTATACAATACTTCAGAATATACCTATTGAATTAAATATAAGTATTAAGAAAAGTATAAGTTGGGTATGAAATTAATAAAAAAATAACTAATAATAATACTACTTCATTCGGTTTATTACCAATAAGATAATTATGGATACATTTTTGAAACATACAAAAATAGCTAATAAGGTCTGTGATAAAAATAAATAGCAAGTAAGTAGGATAATTATATTATATATTAAGTATACAAATACACCTTAAACATAAGGATGAAAATAAAATGTTAATAGCCGTAATGATATAATTAAGAAGTAATTAATTAATAATGAAGAAAATTAATTAAATTAGAGTATTTTGTAAATAGTTAGAAAATAATGCATATATGTACTGTGATATACGACGTCATGAGAAGACAATTAACTTAATAAATAATTAAGTTTTATATTACAGTGCTAAAGTCGTTTTATGTGCTTTTGCTCCTAAGGAACTTTTGATTGTGAGACTAAGAATTTGTTTCCATTCCATTATATATCAAAAAAACAAAATCTCAATGTCTAGAAAGAGGGAAACGAAACAAATTTAGTAAAAGGTTATCAGATTTTCTGTGATCTTCCACACCCATAATTCATATATTAATTATTTACTTATTACAATAGTAGCCTTCAACGTTAGGTGTAAACATTTTTTATTTTGAAAACTTTTTCAAAACACCTAAAATTAAGGTCCAGTAGGCGGACTTAATGTGCCTGTAGGCATTCTCTACTAGTCAACTTAGGAGGTAGGAGATATTATAGTAGGTGAAGTTTGAAAGTTATATTTACAGCTTAAAAAATATTAATAATAATAATATGGTACATACATTTATCTACTTATACAAACATATACATACAATTCTATTAACAAACACAAAAGAAAAACAAAAATACAAATTAAAAACTATTATTTATATGCTTTTATAAATAGCACTACAAACAGAATTAAAGCATATAATGATATAATCTAAAATCTTAGTCTTTTTTAATTACAATGAGCTATTTGTATATAAATGCATATAGTCTTAAATTATAATGAGGCCGTAAGAGTAAAGCGATCTCATCCAGAATATGTGATGGAACCACATATTTTAATATTTATGTAACCACAAAATGTTAAAACTCCAAAATAAACCTTGGAGTCTAAACAGAGGTGCCCGTGTTATAAAGGACAATCACTTAAACGTTTAGATATTAATTAATAAAATAACGCAGTTATAGACAGAGTTAAAATGATTATAACAGTAAACCCATTTTGCGTAATAGTTGACAGTTGGCTTAATCTGTGGTCTCCGTATAGAAATAGTAAGTGTTATCTAAATATAATAGAGTTCAGTAAATCGGGAGTGACCCACGCAACGCGTTAAGTAATTAACCGCACTCGCTATTAATAGCTACAGTTAAATTTATAGCTGTAACGCGATCACATAAATACTGATACGTTATACAATTTAACTAATGTTTTTTCTTTCTAACAATTGACCTTAATATCAAATGGTTTTCATTGTTAAATAGTAAGAAGAAATTGAAAACTGTACGAGAAGAATATTTCACTCTGATATGCTGATAGCCGAGACACAGCAATGAAATAACCAAATTTAACTGGCCCCAAAATCAAACTTGAGATCTCCAAGTTAAATCCCAATTGCTTCTCCATGCCATAAAGGCAAATATTTTTTAAGTCTTTAGTTACATTAATTATTATTTCTATAGAACATCCTCACAAATCGTTTTTGTATCGTATTTGATGATCGCTTGAAATGTTGTTCTACCACTGATTTACCTGTTGCATTTTAAAACTGATATCTAAATAATTGTAAACTATAATATTTATATCCAGTAAAACCTGTTGATAATTATTTAACAGAAAGGTTGCTTGATAAAAACGAAACATTTTTATCTAAATTATTACCTGCAAAGCTTATTAATTGTTAATAGTAGTTATTATATAATGCTATAGAAGTTTGCCTATTGCATGATACAGTTTTAAATAAATAGTATTTTAATAATTTTATTATCCTAATCTATTAAACAATATATAGAAAGAAAGAATAATAAACCAAATAATACAAAATTATTCTAGTTTTGAAATAGATATATTACAAGTAACATAACCTAATGACTACTATGTTAATTCTGTTAAAAATAAATATTTGTTGAAGAAAATGCAAGCAAGTCATAACCTGAACTTTATTTTGTTAAGAAGCCCCGATAAAACAGTAGCAGATTACTACTGGGATGTTTATGTAGTTCATCTCCATAAAAAAGAAGATATTATAAAATTAACACCTATGTTTGTATATATGTATGTATTTGTATTGTTCCTTAAGTATCATCAAGTTTGGTTTCTTTTTAGAGGAGCTCCAACGAAAATATTATGAAACGATTATAAGAAAATCGGTTAAGCTGTTACAAGTTACAAAAGATGAAATATTATATATAATCAGCATTGTTCTCTCTACTAGTATCATTTTAATTTTGTTTCATTTATTTAAAACTTTGCTAAACATTTCAGTCTCGAATTAAATGTTGATAAACTTGTAACTGGTAAAGAACAGTTGAAAGTTGTATATCAGATAACTCAAGAGTGTTTTGTTGATTATAATATTAATTAATAAGTAGTAATTAAGTTGAGTTGACACGGCGAAGCTGAAGCGGCCGCGTTATACCAACCCATCCGTCTCCCCGCAGCATCAGATCATCCAAACCCAATTAATGCGTAATTTCGCCGCGTGCCGTTAAAATTTATCAGTTAGAACCCACCGCCCGTATAATGCGATTATATTTATTTATTGTTTATGCCAACTTCTGCCAAAGTTGCCAATGTACGTACATCATCATCAATAATGGTCTATCAATTGTTATCACTAAACTCTGAATACTTAGTACATTAAAAAATATACTTGTCATCATATAAGGATTAGTTAATTCTAACAGTTATAGTAACATCAAGTTTTACTTTATCATTTTATGAAATATCCAATTTAGATACAGCGAATTTATTAACTATAGTAGCATTCATATTGTTTTTGCTACTCTGCTGGTAGGTCTCTGTTACTGAAGACTGTCTAGAAACCACCTCAGCTTCTATTGCAGCTGACAAACAGTACAATGCTAACATTACTGTGTTTTGAAAGGTATGTTAATGAAATTACTGGGGTAACGAGACTTAACATCCCATATCTTATAGGCGATGAGCATAATGTTTTGCTGCGTACACCGTCTGAACCAACATCACACTTACCATTTTACTTAACTTACTATCTGGTGAACATCTTGTTAGTCTTGTCAAAAATAAAAAAGTGTACAAACATTATTGAGCTCCAATTTGCAGGAAATTGTAACCTAGTCAAATTACCAGAGTAACCAAACTAAACACATATATATATTAAGGCGACGAGCGCAATTTGATGCTGTGTATAGGAAGTCACATATAACTGTTTTTTTTTATATAGTATATGTGTAACAGTTTTTAATATAAAGTTATAAAACGATTGAAGTATTCTACTTTGATCGATTTTATTAGATGTGATAAAATAGTTGTAAATATTTGTCTATGGCAATATTGAACTCTATGGACTTTGTAACTATGGTCTCTCTGAGGAAGTACTTTATTAAACACAGATTTATATCTGAAATAGTTTTATTAAACCATTTGCACTCTATAGAAGTTTTATGATGTTCTAATAGAACCATTAAAGTTAATATGACTGATATATTGATTATACCGCGTGGTGTTACTGATGCTGTTCACAGCACGGCGTCCGGCGCTGTTCAATACAAATTTTATTGATGATTTTAATTACTTGATGACTGTACCCGATGATTAGAGAGACACGTTTTTAAAATAACATCTTTAATTATATCCGTTTTTTAAGAGATTCTTAGTGACACAGTTTTATTAATTGTTATTGGAAACTTTATTTTTTGATTCGGGGAGAAATATCCAATAGTTCTTTCCTTTTTGTGAGCAGAGGCCAGGTTTAGTAATTGTTATCATAGAAAAGTGTTTAACTTTGTTAATATAAAATGTTATTTATATCTCTTGAACATAAATAAATTGTATGTCTGTATCTCATTTGCTCTTTTACGTAGTTTGCTTGGCTGTGGTAGGTCTTCTATCTAAGTTCTTCTAGGTTAGCTTCCTTTACGAGTTTGTACTTCTATTTTAATCTCTTAGTTTTCTTTTCCAGTTTAGTTTCTCATCTACTGCCTTACTTCAGATTACAAGTTGTCAAATGTATATATGGCAGCATGGGTAAATTCTCAACATTAAATTATTTTAGGCAAAGTGTAAAAGTAAATCTAGCTAAGTAAATAAAGTTTAAAAAAATAACAACATGTACACGTGGAAATCGATTTCATTACTTCGCGTATCATATATTCTCCCTTTTGCACTGTACAACAGTGACAAAAAACTCGCTTCCAAAATTGCAATATAATTGAGTTAAGCGGAATTTGCTCTGGGACGGGGTTTATCACTGCATCGGGCTTATGTTTGATGAATTAAAAGAGGGTAGGCAGACATGAGACGTGTTACTGAACGAGCAATACAGTTAGATGATAATTATGAGTATGATTTAAATGCATCCGTGGCATTAGTTAACTTGCTCGCCTCTTTGATTCAAATCCAGAGCCACATGTGAAATTTGGTTGATAAGTGGCTTTTGACAAACCCAGTTCATTAGTCATCATTTTCATATTGTATACCATCATAATAACATTGATGTGTTTCAGTTATGAAGATAACAGCCAGACAGCGAAGATGATTTTGGGAAAGGTCTCTTCTCTTCGCTTCGTTGAATACTATAAGAAATATTGTATTGAAGGTCTCCTGGTCTCCAGAAAGCCGTAAACGTAATAAGTTGGATACTAAAAGAAGGCCGTACTTAACATTATCTCAATAACAATATAATGTGATGGACCATAACCCCTGCCCCATCAACGAGAACAATTAACTTATTGCAACGATTGTGGGGTTAGGCACAGCTTAGTTCACAGAAGAGAAACTTCTGAATATTTATTTTGCTTACGTGGTACATTGGCTACACATCTATCTCGTAACTCGGATCATTCTGGTTTGGTTCCGGGGCCACAACTTGAAGGATTTAGTTGGAGGAGAGGTTTTTTAGAATTCTCCCAGCGAGCTGGCATCCAGATATTGTAATCTGCCAATGTTTGTGAGAGTTGGAATGTTACGTGCGATTACGTTTTATCATCTATTGTCTCTGGATATTACGTGAAGTAAAAGTATTCGCCAATTGAGAATAAAGGCATTTTTATTGCAGATTCTGCTAATTCTTACTATAACTACTTTCAACAGATTGTCATTAACTAGGTAATTTTACATTTATTCTTTTATCTAAGACTTTAAACAGCATGATACTTTTGGTAGTAAATTATACTTGAAAATATATTGCGAAATTAATATTTTTATTAAAATAACGATACGAGCTATTAATCTAAAACCCTATAAAAGTTTTGTTCATTCTCTCCTGTTTAGTTAATCTATGACTGAGTAACTTTTGTATTCCACCCTATCGAGTTTTAATACGCTTTTGAGGGTTAACAAATGTGTCCACTTGCGTTAGACCTATTTGTCGCGTAATTCATTAGATCTTTTATAATAGACTGAGAGGTCTTATTAAGTTGGTCCTTGACGTCAAAATTTATTTGTTTGTTATCAAATTACGTTTTGATATTTTCAAGTGATACGTATTCTTATAATAATTCAATATTTATGCAATAAAATTTAGTCTTCTTTATAACTTTATTAAATAACATTTCTTCTACTATTTATATATTTTTTTTAACTCGAAGTTCTGCTTTTTGATGTCGCATCATTGTTCTTGGTGAGTTTTCCACGCGACTTTGTTACGTTAGTCGTCATAGCGAATTTTTGAAAGGTATCTTAAATTATCGTAAACTTATATATGTAAAGATTGAAATCATAGCGTTAGATAATCATCAGTTGATAAACGTTCTATGATGGATTAAAACCTATCCCAAAATTTCTCCATACAGACACCTCCCGCACTATATGTATCGAACGAGCTGTTTCCGCTATGACAGACAATAGTAATATTTTAAATGTGTATCTTCATGAATATAAGTTATTTTATAGATTATAAACTGTTTTAAATGAAAATAATCTTCATAGTATAGACTGTGCTCGTATCTTGCTGGCGAGACAATAAAATAGGGTGGCCCGATCGAATTATAACACAATACGATGTAGCGGCGGTGCTTAATAATTGTTTGATGGCGCATTGATACAGAGGGGCGGGCGTGGCGGATTCAATTGCTTCAATCATTTATTTGTTGATTTATTTTTGATACTCAAAAATGATAATAAACAAGAATTTGACACCTCCCAAAACAATATACAATATCTTACGTTAGATCTTTTAATGTGTTGAAGATAGAAAAGGAACAGAAGAATCACTGTAGAATTTGTAAAATATTAAAAAGATGAAAGTAACGTTTTCATTTTCTTTTGAGTTTATCTGATCGTTAATAATATGTAAACGCAAAACAATGTGTTGCGGGTAAAATAAAGTTTAAAACAGCTAAATCTAGTTTACCATCGGGTAATTGTTGTATAAAACACATTTCTCACACTCGAAGTATAACTCCGTTAGGGCAATATGAAATTTGCAATACTCAAGTTATAATAATAAGATTAAAGTACTCTCCTCATCATCTTAACAGGTGGACTTCCAATAAGTCACCTACTCAAGGCGTTTTACATGATCATCATTTTGATGGTACGGTAACAAATGTGAATGAGGAAAGTTAAAATCTTTATATAAAGTGTTATACAGAAAAGGTTGTAGGCAAATGTTGTAGAATAATATATTTTGAATATATAATAATGAAACATTTTATATTTCAAGAAAATCAGAACGCAATAGTTTAATAAATTCAAAGCGGCAATGGGTGTTAAATCAAGCATTGAATGTTTAACATTGGTAACATTTGTTATTTTATATTAAATTTAGTGAAAATAGTAGACTGTGATACAGTTGCGTGAACTATAAACAATTTCACGACGCATTAAGCGATAAATAAGAACAAA
Organism: Pachliopta kotzebuea; assembly: GCA_018246255.1. Taxonomy (NCBI): domain Eukaryota; kingdom Metazoa; phylum Arthropoda; class Insecta; order Lepidoptera; family Papilionidae; genus Pachliopta; species Pachliopta kotzebuea. The sequence goes on along the minus strand of DWLS01002910.1, from coordinate 7,480 downwards.
CCGAGCGTGGGAAGCGAACAATATAGACGTCAATGGGCGAGGTATGTCACACCGAGTCGGACTACCACCCCTCTAATTTAGCAACAAGATGTAGCCCATTCATTGAGCGCACTTCTGAACAGTCAAGTGCAAAATTCACTACTGCATTACAGATTATGGGAATCACGCCTGTCATCTATGCGAAAGATCCTTTATACTATTCCAAGTCATATTCAAAATTTAACCTTATACTGTCTACGTAGAGTACGTTTCGGTAGTGACAGTTTGTGTATAGTTGTAAATTGATTCAATAATGAAACGGCATAACGCGACTTTTAGTTTCATTTGATTTTGTATCTTAACTAGTAATTATAAAGAATATTTTCTTATGTGATGTAAATGTAATATCAAACGCCAGTTAACACTGGTAATCTCCAGGGGCCACGCAAACCCCAAAGCTTTGCGGGATACAGATGGAAAGTTTATGGAGGTGCACTTGTTAGCTGGGGGATTACAAAAATGTTATTGTTTTATACGAGGGTGGGGCCGATTTTACGTGTTAATAAAAAGTGGGGGAGACGCTTTTACCCTTTATATATGAAGGATACTGTCTGTCTGGTTTTATTGTGCTTAATCGGATTGTTTAATTGTTTACGCACTTATCCGCTGCTCACCCTTTACGGAGGAGACGTGGAATTCATATGTTCAAATCTGTTTTAAATTAACTACACAGTTTAAATATAAGTTGAAGTTTAAGCTCTGTATTTCTCTATACATATTATTAATAAACATGTTTATTAACTTACAATACGAACAGTATATTATACATTTATTTCGAAACATAAAAACACAGTATGGAGTTTTAAAACAGGAACACAATGAAATTCCTGTTTTTGTGGTAATTATCCAGCATCCAATGCTATAGTTTATCAAAATTGTTAAGGTCTCTGTAATATTAAAGTTTACATACAAATAGTTCACTTAACGACCTGCTACAAGGACTTGGAGACATTCTCAAATAAGGAGGGAATGAAAGCAACAGCTAAAGTTACTGAAAGTGATGTTTTTGAATATAACAGCTTCCTTAAGATGTTTTCTTTCAGCGGAAGATTAAGATTAGAAGCAGGTGTTTAGAGACGTATTTCCACCACTATTAGGCTCATCAAGGCTTATCAGTAGTACCAGTGAAGTAATTTGGAAAAGTACTACACCTTTCAAGATGTTAGTGAGATTATTCTTGTTTTCGTCATTAAAACTCTTCGGAGACTTTTGCTCTTGGCAAAGCACAAGATTAATCAGAGATTATTTTAGTGAAATTCAATTAGAAAATGTAGTAATATTACTGTAATAATTTAAGTACCGGATTGGGGTCACGTGTGAATTTTATTGTAGGTTACATGTAGCGTAATCGTGGGAGTGCATCAGATACTCTCTTTGTGTGACGCGATACAAACATTTATGATTTGTCTCCAGAGGTTCGTATAATTTTCGGAGGGCTCACACTGAACAACTGTATTAAGGGACCCTCTCTTCCCCTCCGTGATTCATAGTTACTTTCAACTAACACTTTATGGGCTACAGTTCAAGTTAATTTGGTTTAAGTTAAAACTGCATATTCGCACGGATATTAGATGTAACACGAGATACTCCCGGATTATTATCAGGAGTATTATATAATTTCATATTGTTGAAAGGGTCAGGAGGTATCAGGTCAGGCGTGGGTGTGATCCGGAAAGTATATACATATAAAAGATTAAATATACAGATTAATTTAATACGGTTTTTCTTAGTATTAAAATTATTATCAGGTAGACATACAGAGATGAGGACAGACAACGATCTCCGTAGCGATTGGATCTTTAGAAAAGAAATAGACTTCTTTAGAGGGAGATAATCATGTGGCTTCATCAAAGATTTGACTATTTAGTAAGTCTTTATTTATTTCAATTTAATTTCTATTAGTTAATTTTGAACTGTTTTCTTTACCTTAAAGAATTTTTTTTTGATATTAATATTTTTTAACTTAAAAGTTAAAATTGCTATAGTTTAACTTTGTAACATTTACTAGTATATCCTTATGAATCAGATTTAGGGTATACTTTAAGGATTATGAGTAAAAGTAAATTTTTATATGTAACAATCATTTTATAAGATGCCTCTTTGATTAGTAAAAGTCGGTTATTATAGTCTACCATATCTGCATCGGTCACTTGAGTTCTTTGGTCATATTGCCAGAATAAAAGAGGAATGACTTTGAGAAACTTGTTGTAAGAAAGATTGGTGGTAAGAGGCCACGGGGACGAAACCCAAGACGTTAGACCCACCTGGTAAAGGAGACCATTGAAAGACCTGTATATGATGCTGTACATATAGCATCAAATGAGAGAACTGGGGTAACATCGTGAAAAGCATGTTATCAGTAAGAAGTCACGACTCTCAGCACTAAGGAAATGAGAGGAGATACAGAGATAGAGAGAGCCAGTCAGTAAGGAAAAATTTATTATGAGCTTCTAAAGATTTTCCTTTTTAATCGCCTTTAACGACGTGGTTAAGAGCAGCGGTGGGGATATCCTAAATCATTACCCACAGGTAACAAAACACTGTAACATAGAATTAATATAACGCAGTTTGATATAATTTAACGCGTTGAAGGATCGGAAAAGCAATTAGCGCTGTAAGTGAGACTGATTAGCGCGGCATCAAACGTAATCCGGTGCCGGCGCGTAATTTGAGGTCGCCAACGAGCTACGAACGAAATGGAGGTATCATGGATATATTTTGAATACTTTACAATTGACCTCAATTACTTCACTTCATGAGCTGATAGATGTCGATATGACATGATCAGATGTCCACTGCTGGACATAGGTTTCCTCCAATAGCGAAGGGATTTGGGCTGGTTCCAACCACGCTAGTGGGGAGCCAGAACCTCGTTTATTGATTAGCAGGGTGTACCACGAGTAGGTGAGCTTGGTTTGGGTACCGTAAGTTGTTGTGTGGGACCCCTTACATAATGACGCCGTTGATGATGAAGTGTGCTTGATCTGAATACTCCAGCACTCATACTTTGGCAAATGAGCAGCGATGGTGTCATGATGATTAAAGAAGGTAAGAAAAATGCTATCAACAGCAGAAGCTCAAAAAGCGGTTGCTATAAAGAATAATATTAACTATTATGTTAAAAATAGTATATTTACTAGTCTATTACTTCTGAAAGGTCTCTATTGCCAGAGACTATCTAGGTAGGTACCACCGCAGGTATTACAGCAACTAACAAATAGTACTGTGCAAACATAACTGTGTTACGGTTTGAATGGATTGTAAGCTAGTGAAATTACTGAGGTAACGAATTTTAACTCTTTATCTCTCAAGGCAATGAGCGCAAAGTGGTGCTGTGTATACCATTTTAACCAGCGCGTTGTTATGGGCAATCGCATTATTTATATTATTTTACGTTTTGCTCATCTCGTCGCATCTAAAAATACTATAGATCGTCTTATCATTATTTATTTTATTTATGTATTTTTTCATTTTAAAACTGTTTTGAAACACCTAAAATTGGGGTCTAGTAGGCGGATTTAATGCTACAGGCATTCTCTACTAGTCAAACCAGAAGGTGGGAGATGTTGTGGTAGGTGGAGTCTGAAAGTTATATTTAAAGCTAAAATAATATTTATTTAGTTGTTTCCTCTGAAAGCTTACATATTAATGTATCCTGTATCAGGAGTACGTTGCTGCCGACTCATTAGGGCACCGCATTCACATCAAATGGGAACTTACGTGATTCGCGTGTCATAACTAACCTAAATATACTCTGTGCTTGCGGCAAACAAACTTACTTGTATTATTCCATATACCATATATACTTAATAATCAAGGATTAAAAGAATGTTCAATGTTTTTCTTATGTTTTGGGGGATGAGGAAAGTTGGTAAAACTGCAGCTTTTTCATAAGTCAAATAGCAGAGCGAGAAAGTTGTGTTTTGGTTTGCTGTAGCTAGTGATATTACTAAGGTAACGAGTAAACATCTAGCAGTGGGTATATTCTTTTATTTTATTTTATATATCATCACGATTGTCACATTGTTATGAATATTGAGATGATATAAGGTCGCGAAAATCCGCTGGATACAGGCTTGCAGAGAAGATCTTTGGGGGAGGCCTATGTTCAGCAGTGGGCGTTTATCAGCTGATGATAACGATTGGTAATAGTTCTATTTATTTAATCATTTATTTGAATAAAAACTTAAACTAAAAAAAATGTCCGCTTTATCATCATCATCATTTTTTGTTCCATTGCTGGACCTGCGCCTTTCTCAATGTCGTCTCAGCATTTTGCATCTGTCCACTCCATCTATGAAGAAGTATTTGTCTTTTATTATGTGGTAGGTCCCTGTTGCTGGTGACCGTCTGATACCACCGCAACTCCTATTACAGCCTATAAATAGTACTGTGCTAACATTATCGTGTTCCGGTTTGAAAGGTAAAGTCATCATCATCAGCCTGCGGCAGTCCCCTGCTGGTCGTAGGTTTTGTTTCTCAAGTAAGAGTTATGTATGCTTAATTACTAGGGTAAGGAGATTTAACACCTTATGTCTTAAGTTGACGAGCGCAATGTGGTGGTGTGTATACCATTTACACCAGCGTCGCGTCGTTATGGGGAAGTGTATTACATGATGGTAAATCAGATTAACACTTTCTTCGTCTCATCGTCTCGTCGTCAAAAAAGATATACTGTCCCCTACTGTCCAGTTATGTGATAGTACCACATACGCGTCGATGCAAGCAATCGCATTAACTTACCCGCTTGGCTCGTAGCCACGGAAGGCTTTCAAGGTGTTGACAATTCATAAATATTTGAGTGCAAGACGGCCGGGGCCCGGAGTCATGTCGTCCGTCAATGTCAATTTGGCAGTTTAAATTTACAGTTTATTTCATTTTTTGCCGTAGATTGTGGGGGGGAGAGTATAAAAGCGTTATCGAGTAGGGACGCCGAAAATAATAGGGGGTCCGCGGGCGAATTTTTAACAATGCAAAAGTTGCCTGATCAATTATTTAAAGTATTCCATTTGATTGCGCTGTAGGAATCTAGGTTTCATTCCGCCGATAAAGATATAAACGTGTCCATTTATCCAGTTAGCAGTGTGGGGGAAATGGAGAAGGGGGTGGGTTTTTTTATCGTTTTCACTGCTGTATGTAACATTCGTTACTACCTACGTCGCTTCATGAATTTCAATGACTATTCGTTTTTTGTCTTTACATAGATACAACAGTATTATTTTATTGTAAATAATACTATTACATAAAATAACACTGTTGTCAATTATAGACCAAAAAATAATACTGTTATATTATTGTAAAGGCCTTATAATTACAACTTTATAATATACAGTATTAAAACTGTTGTGAAAGTGTTAGCTATAATCTAAATTCATGCAAAACTCTTTGGCTCTCTGATAGTTGCTGTAACCGTGATGAGGAATAAAAAAAAATAATGATGGTAGGTCTCCGTCGCCAGAGATTGTCTAGGTACAGCCGCAGCTTCTATTGCAGATGATAAACAATTCTGTGCAGTAATTACTGTGTTCTGGTTGAAGGATGTTGTATCTAGTTAGGGTCTGATTGGTTTTCACCTTCAATGTGAATGTACACCTATAGTCCCAGCAGTGGGAATATTGAAAGGTCTATTCATTTATACTAGACGGTAGTTAATAAAAATAACTATAGCTATTTTTATTCTTCACCGCGAAAGCTTTTCACTTGACTACTTGTACTTGATGAAAATAGCTAAATGATGGATTGGAGGCTGCCTGTGGCTGTTACCCTAGAATTATGGTATAGTTTGTCTTGATGGCGATTATAACTATTGATCGATAAATAGTCTTTAATATATAGCGTTCAAGTTTAAAAGCGCTGTTGCTAGTAATATGTAAAAAGTTGCTGCTATGTGAGCATGGTGGAAGTATTTAGCACCAGTACGGACTGTATGGCTTGATGAAGTTATTTTTTACACTTCCTAGGAAATCTGAAGATCACAGATAATTAAATAATTACTTATATCCAGTGTCGTTGCCTGTCATATTTTTTAATTTAAAAAATTGTAAATTTGAATATATAATTTGATGACGTTTCTGCACGTCACCAAACTCAATTGACCGAGCCATCAATCATTCGCCGGTTTGTCAGAGTTTGGGGACGGACTAATTTAGTAGTAAGGATCCCTTGCGTGTAACTTGGGGTTGGGGTTGCCTTTAAATATCTTTAATAGTTACAAAATGTTTTAAAAAAAACGGAAGTTTTGTCTATACTTTTAATGTAATATTGTAAATTAGTAATAACATATAACATACACAACTCGTTTATTTCACTACACATGATGACCACGACCTTCAGTCATGAGGAAATACGATTCAGATGAAGTTAACATCTATATTTATACTAATAAGTAACTAAAGTAAAGATAAATTTAGTTATTATTTATAAGAAATCTGGAAGAACAGGCTTCACCATTCCTTCCACCACCATTCATAACCTCATTAACACTTAATACCACGTGAAATTGAATTCAAATTACACTGAATGAAACTCTCATAATGTTTCTAGCATTATTCTACGAGACGACGAGAGGAGATAAGCGTTCATCATCATCATCAGTCGAGAGTCAACCACAGCTGCAAATAGGCCTTTCCCACTAATTGAGAGATTTAGACTATTTATTGATGGTAAGTGATACGCTTGCCGATAATAACGAAGCGCTGTTTAAGATGGTATATACAATACCAAATTGCGCTCGTTTCATTGAGAAATGAGGTGTTATGTTTTGTTACCCCAGTAATTTCAGTAACCGCATTTGACCTGGGATATAGCCGTTTTTTAATTAAGAAGAGAACTAGTCTTCATAAGATGCTTATGGATGGCAGAATAATATGTCATTCTCAATTTTTGTATGGACTTGATGTCTACGAAACGCAACTCTGTGCCTAAACAGGTCTTATGGAAGGACTTACCGCCAGCTCCAGTTTAAAAGCTTCGTATAAACAATAACACAAACATTCGTGTAGATAATTGTTGTTATATTGTCTATCATTATGTTAACGTCCGTGAGGTGTATTTTGCGATCTCCATTAGTTAGTGTAACGCGTTATTTTTTCCTTTAAACTTGATTCCGTGACAAAAAAATTGTTCACAGAAATGTCAACTCCGGTGTCTTTTGATTTGTGACACCGGTTGATATAGTCGGATGACTGTATATTGGTAGTTATAAATAAAATTTTCGTCTACAGTCATATCAATTACTAGTACTACTACTACTATATCAAACAGCACAATTGGGGGAGGCCTATGTCCAGCAGTGGACGACTATCGGCCGAAGATGATGATCAATTAGTAGTAAAATTTCTTTATTATCCAACCTGGTTATAAGTGATGATAGGGTCTGTTGTGGTAAATGGCACTGACTTATTAATAACTTATATATACGTGTTATATATATATATATATA
>DWLS01002909.1:0-16893 GCA_018246255.1 Pachliopta kotzebuea | reverse complement strand
TATTATTATAAAAGGTCTATTTATTTCTATATAACTTAAATATAAATGATTATAAATAGTTATGTATAATATCTTTGTATTATAATTAGCAAAAGTATTCATTAACGTACGTAAAAATCAAATATAACGGTCTACTTCATCTAGAAACATATTTTATTTGTAATGGGATAACGCTTGTCTTAAATTTTATAGGAGGTTATGTATAGTGGGAAGATGGTGTGAAGTGCTTGCCCAGAATACTCTAGCTCCCAATAATTGTCAGCCAGAATATAGCGATGCTGTTACGGCCGAAGGTTTACAATACAGTACTAGCTAGGAGAATTAATAAAACTATAAACACATCTAAACTGGTCCTCATAAGGCAACTTACTGTTACGGAGGCAGTTTAACTGTACAGCGGTGCAACGATTAAGTTCTTCAACAATAATTGTTACAAGTTATTGAAATTACTGAATTTATAAGAATTGGAGAAAAGCGATTAACCCTATGCGCTACCAAATGAAGGAATAAATGTAAAACTACCTGTCAAATAAACCTCTCATTTATCCCATCGGTAGAGCTTGTAAGAAAAATTAATTCTTTTTTGAGACTGAAATACGAACGAAAGCGATAATGTACGACTTGCGAATAATATTGAGGACTTAATTTCGATGGGAATTCTGTTCAAGTCCGGCAATTATAACTATCTGCGTAAGTAATACATTAAAGAAGATGTCCTCAACGTAGTATAATTTATATTCATTATTATATAAAGACTGTTTAAAAGCATTTTACTGTATCTTAACCACTTTGAGTCCGCTTCAAGCTTGAATTCAATAGAAAATGAATAGAATTTCACACCGTTGGGACGGGAGCAAGAAGCATTTGGGTTAAATCCTTTTAAATAGAAATAGTTTACGAGCCTATCAAGAATAGTGGTCAGTGAAAGGTTAGGTAAGCTTTTATTAAAATACTTCGGTCTAACTTTTAAAACAAAAGGGGGAAATATCAGAAATTTTGATATAATAAATTAACTATGAATAAAAATAACAATTAAATAATCATTTGCTGTACTACTTTTTAAGAATACCAATATTACAAATTTAATCATCTTTTTTTGAAGTCTTATAAAGAAATAATTTTTAACTAATGAATATTTATTAGTATCTAAACCAATGTTTTTAACGAAAATTTTCGTAAAGAACACTGGAGGAGATTTAGAAACGAACAGACACACCTATTACTTTAGACTTTATTGTAATCGAATTCAACGACCTCCGTTTGCAATGAGATGCAGTCCAAAAGAGTTATATTATTATTAAGTGAAACGATAGGGGCTACATCCCAATACGAACACAGAAAAAAATTCAGGTAAAATATCTCTTGTGGGATAATGTTTAATCATATTACTTTTCCGCTAAGAAGTATGCTTTGTGCAAATCCTTCAACATACTTTGTCGATTTCTTTGGCGTACCGATTAACATCATCTAACGAAGCTTTGGTATTTTTCGACATCGGCAACCCTCATGATTATTCGCCATAACACAATTGGTTACTCTGGCTTTATTAATCCGCTGTAAATCCGTTGAGTTTATTTTGTCTAACAATGTTTAGATCTTAGACATGTCATATACCTCGTCGTTGTAACAGTTTTATTTTTAAGTTTATCTTTGTTTCTAAAGCCTTTTTGCCATCGGAAATAGCAAGACACTGCCGGTAACGTTTATCGAGAATGTAAAATATGGGGGCTAAGTCAGGAATTTATATCGACCTTTTCTTATTGGATGCGCTCTTTTGTACAGCAACTGGACAGTGTGCACGCTTTTATGTGGAAAATTTGTTTCATTCAGTGCTTAGATAGCGATTTAAATTTAAATGTTTGTTTTTCATAGTTTGCATTTAGTATTATACGTAAAAATATAATTCCAGACGAATAAAAATGTCATTTTATTTCAGAATTTATCGTACAAATGTTATTGGCAACAGCAGTATGACGAGATGCGATCATTACACGCACAGTTTGGTAAAGCTTCTAACATGAAATTTTCCGCGTAAAATGTTCATCTCGAATTATAGCGTTGTATTCGTTGTGAAATTAGATATATCTGTTGAACAAAATGCAATTGGCATTTACATATGTAGTAAAACTTTAAAATTGGCTAATCGTATATTTCCTATAAATGAATGCGCCGTCTTTTTTTTAACTAAAGAGGAATATTTTTACCCACGAAATTTATAAAGACGTCAAGTGTGATTTCATAATATAACAAAATTTAAATCAATAAATAATACAATAAATAATAATAATTCAAATCAAGTGTGTAATGCAGTTTAATTTAAAAAGTTTATGTATGAATTCAAATAAAACGAAGGCTTGTAATTTTGATGAATAATACTCATCCAAGTTTTTCTTGTACTCCATTAGGCAATATTCAAATAACGGAAAGTTGTAAATTTTTTTTAATTAAAAATAACAACCCTTTGTTTATATTAGTACAGTTGCAATGGTAATTTGAACGATGTTCTGTTATCATTTATTTTGTAGTTCACCATAAAGTTGTTTTTTTTTGTTTAATGCTGCGGAGGATGCATGAGGAATTAACCTGTGACTATTACGCTCATACAATTGTATATTGCCTGTGTATCTATGTTATGTGTTTATTTCAGCGAAAACAATTTTTTGCTAATTAAAATAAGAAAATCTAAGTACTTATAAAAGTATAACGGAAATAAAACACATAAAAAAGCTGGGATTATTATTTTTATCAGTGTATTTTTTTTATTTACTAATGGGCGCCAAAACAGTTCTGTATGGGGGTGCCGAATATTCAAGGCGAGCACACTTCCGCATGTTATACTTCGGCGGTAGCCAAAACACAGTAATACTTTTGGGGGAGCAGATTTAGAATATCAGCTAGAATAAAACCCAAACTACCTGACCTGGAAATGTATTCAAGGGTCTGCTAGTTACTAAGCACGTGGTTAGTCAATGCATTAAGGAAGCAGTAAAAACGGAAAGAAAAAAGTTTAAACACTATCAACCCTTTCTTAATCACACCAAGAATGACGCCGCAGACCGACAAATAATTAAAATCTCTAATGTTATTTACCTGAACTGAAAAATATGGAAGAGCTATTTGTGTGTGCAGTGTGTCAAAGCTTATTATAAGGTAAATAAGACAATAGTAATTTAAAAATATTTTTAATTATTCTTAAACACACCTAATAATTATAATTTGGTTCAGGCGGGTGGTGCGGGGGAAAAGGTGGATGCCCAAAGGGCGGCGGTCCACGCGGCGGGAACTGTGGCCTGAATTGTGGAGGAGGTGGACGCCACGGCGGTGGCGGTCGAGCTCCTGGTGGCGGAGGCGGGCCAAATCCTGGAGGTCCGAATGGTGGGGGAGGGAAATGGTGGAAGGGTGGAGGTGGCGGTGGTGGTCCGGGCGGCGGAGGAGGTCCAGGTGGTGGCATTGTGGAAGGAGGAGGCGGCGGTGCAGACATTGGTAAAGGTGGTGGAGGACGCGCATTCATAGGAGGACCTGGAGGAGGCATTGGTGACGGTGTTGGCGGTGGCGGAGGTGCCATCAATATCGGGCCCATCATCGTTGGGGGCGCATCCGCGAACAGCTGATGTGGACGGTCGGCATGAGAAAGTGGGTTTTGTGCTGCAAGCAATCTAGAATGATAAGAGAAGTAAATTATTAAATAAAAGATAATACATAAATGAACACATGGTAAATATTTTTAAATACTTGTAAACTTTGTAGTACACCATGTATGTAATATGCATGCCGATATTGTTATATACATACCTTTCAGCTGCAGAACCATGCCTCTCACCCTTAACATCCTTTTTAAATGCATAAGAAACAGAAATTGGTCTGTTGCACAGGTACTGATTGTTCATAGCTTCAATAGCGGCATCAGAAGCTTCGAATGATGCAAAGTTGATAAAAGCAAATGCTTTTGAGTTACCTGTTTCAGGATCCCTCATAACCTAGAAAATTTAAATATTTGATCCACCTTTTGATATGCATTAATAGTTGTGTACATATTATACATAACCAAATTTAAAAACAATATTTTATGCCTATATTTCTACATTATATCTCTATTCTCTGTGTTTCCATGACTAATTACTTATCTAGTATCATAAAAGTCCTTGGTTCAATTTCATAAGCACATGTTATAGGTTTTGTTTGTAGTTTGGTTTTTTTTTAACAGCATTGCTGTATTTTGGCTATCAACCTATCAGAGTCAGAATATGCAGTGTGAGATCATTTAACATTCACTTCTTCATTGACACCACCATGTAAAACAATAGTCAAACCTTAGATTGTATAAAATAATTGTATTAAATTAACAATCATTTAAATATTGTTATTGTGTGATGAACATTAATGATAAAAACTATTCATTGTTTGTAAAATTTACTGGAGTTATGTCTTTGTTGATAGGCACGATTTAAATAATTATATCAACAGCTCCCATTTCTGCTGCAAAATATTAGTCTACAAACATTATAATGTGAAGGGTGAATAGGAGTAAGCTAGTGAAATTACCTGGGTCACCAGACCTAACAATTTATTGTATATTATGTCCCATGGTGACAAGCACAATGTGGTGCAGTGTTTATATACTATACTTAATACTATCTTAACCTGCTCCACATTGTTATAAGCAAGCATATCACTCACGATTCTGGAGAACTCCTTGCTTTTCCCATTTCATTGAGAAAAAAATTATTACATTTATAAAAATTTTATAAATCTTTAAATTTACCTTGGGCGTTTGTAAGATAACTCCAAAAGCAGAAAATGTGTCATAAAGCAATTTTTCATCCACTTCCGGATCTAAATTTCCAATAAAAACATTTGCTCCTACATCAAGGTTCTTCTGATGTGCTGATGCTTTGTTTACTCTGACTGGTTTTCCATAAAGTTTTATCATGTTCATAACCTGTGAAATGGTACAAATGATTAAACCATTTTTTACTTGAGTAACAGAAAATCAAAATTCAGATTATTAATAAGCGTTTGCACTTTTTCTATAAGAACAATATTAAATTTTTGCCTTACAAAAACAATAGTATAAATAAACAAAAGATTACCTTTATAGCATAATCAGCATCCTCTTCTCCCATAAATTCAACAAATCCATATCCTTGGTGAGTCTGAGTCACACGATCTTTGGGCATGTGGACATTTACTGTAATTTCAATTATATACTGATGAAATTTTTGAGTAAGTTTGAAACAAATAAATTTTGCAAGTAAAAATAAGATAGGCAAACTAGGCTCATAAAATTGGAACACATTATATGTATACTCCTCTTTAATGACAATAATAGACACTGCAACCTACTTTAAAATAATATTTTATATACCAAAATGTTTCGAATGAATTATAATGTCACTTAATTCTAGTTATTAACTAATGCCTCTAAACATTATTTGTATTTACTTTACAAATCAACTTTGGGAAACATAAATATTGTTCTATAAAACGAGGAGTTCTTACCCACTGGTCCGGCTTGTACAAATAGTTCCCAGAGAAGACTCTCTGACACTCTATCATCAAGACCTCCGACATAAATAGTTGCATCTGAAAATTATAAAAGCACATATTCACAAACAATCTTAAGTATTATTTTGAGTTCTTTGTGTATAGGACAAAATATATACTTAAGTAGTTTCTTACATATAAATAAAGATTTCTATACAGTTTTATTCAAAATTATACATATTTAATTTAATAGACAAATGAAGTAACCTCAAAATAAAAAACAATTTTAAATTATATGAATTCATATTTTGGGAGTAATATTACCTTGATTTCTTTCGGCGATAGGACCGGCAGCCATTATATTTCAGCAATAGAACTGTATAAAAATATCTATTAAAGAACATTTACTCAACCAATACAAAACTTAACTATACGTCAAACAAATACGCGTCCCAAATTTGACAGTAGAGGCAGGACACAGCATATTAACTTTAAGCCTTATGGTTAAGATACATATTTATTGAAGATAAATTGAAAGAAATTAGCCGATAAAAATAAATACTTTGAAATTAATGTCGCGCACCTTGGGGATTAAATATACCTATACATTTTTAGCATGAAATACAATATATAAATAATAATGTAATATACTGTATTACTCCTCACGTAAAATTTACTTTGACTATTATTATGTGTATAAAATTTTTAAATTACTAGTTCCTTTGTAAATTATGTGTGGGATTTATTAACAGTTACTAAAAAGGAGAACTCAGATTTATTATCATTTACCTATGCACTATAATATTTATTTATATACGTTTTATGTTATATTTAAACCATGTGTTCTCAATAATTTATTACATCAATAATTTTATCACTGCTTCCATAAACACTTGACGTTGCAAATGAGTAAAATAATAATATAGTAATTGTAACTAATATATGTTATCTGTGCAATAAAACTTACGAGATTTTACTTTCTGTAGTACTACAGTTCTTTGTTTTTATTAGGTGAAATCAACATCAGAGCGAAACAGTCTGTACGCAAAAGTATACTGAGATAGGTTGTCAACTGCCAGTTAGAAACCGTTGTTTGGTTATTGACTATTTTAGACCGATTTCTGAAAATTTACAATTAAATCATATTTCTTCGGATTAGAAAGCAATATTTAAAAGTTTTTTTTGAGAAAGAAAAATGCAAAGCTCATCCGATATACTATCACTGATCTGGTTTACAGAGGAAAAGTACACTGAAAATGTCGAAAATTCTACAGAAATATTAGAACAGTTTGTACAAAATGTTGAAGATTTCAGCTCACAGTATGGCAGTGAAATTAGTGTTTCATATACAGCTTTCAACCTTCGTGGTCCACCCTCGAACTTTCCAGATTATGGTGATTACCCGCAGGCTTTTGTTATGGTAAGGTCCTACATGTAATGTTGTTATTTATTATAAATTTCATTAAAAATACATGGACGTGTCAAACTCGTCGAATTAAAAATTATTTTTGATCAATTTTATTTTTAAATTATTCCACTTCACTGCAACATATGCAATTATTATTAGTCTATCTACACAATGTTGTTAGAGCAAATACTATTTCAACAGATTGTTTTTATATAAATCATATTCAAACCAAAAAAAATTCATAATAAGCACAATCAAGACCAAAAACTTGAAAGTTCTTACCCATATGCAAATAAAGATTTATTTTTATAATTGTTAAGTTTTATTAGTAATTAATTTATTAACTAATTAACTGAGGTGTTATGGTAATTTTTTGTAAATTAGATCTGTAATGAATATTTTAATGTCTGTAGTAAAAACTCTTTTATCTATAAAACACTAAACAGAAATTGAATTCACAAAATTTCAAGAGAAATGAATAGTTTTAAATTCATCAGTCGTTGAACCTTTTTTAGTATAACCTAGATAAATTATCGAAAAGTACTGTTTTTATTATGAGACCATGTTCTTTACAGAGAACTTATGGGAAGTGGTGGGATGAAGCACCATCATTTCAAGAGGATTATGTGCCACAAAACAGCCGTTCAATACAAAGTCAAGATTTTGTAGGTTAGTGTATTAAAATACTTTAAACTTTTTCATAATAATATATTTATTGAAACCTCTTTATCATTGTACTGACTTCTTCCATAAGAATATTTATTTAGGTATATATGGTGTTTTTCTTATGATTCTATACTTTTTTAAATAAGAAAGAATTAATAACAAATACCCTTGTTTATCACTTTTGAAATGTTCAAGAACTGAAAATATAGTTTTAATTTTTTTTTGATGTAGTGAATGTATTCACTTTTCCCTGACTTTAATAACATTGGGACAAGATAATATTTTGACATATATCTATGAAAATAAATTAGAATATGTATTTATCTGTATACAATGGTATAGATAAATTAATAATCATCAAAAATTTGTTATCATGTAACTAAAATAATAACTGAAATAAATAACTTTTGTTTTGGTTCACTGTTGGTTCTGAAATTTCCTACACAATATTTAGAAGACATTAAATAAGCAGTATTAATGAAAACTAAATAAATTATTATATTATATCTCTTATTGTTTCATTGCATGCAAATTTGTTCTCTTATCAGTTAATTACAAGTTTAAAGATCATTTCATTACTTGTAAATTTTAATAATTTTTATTCTATTAAGCATAAATTAATATATGTGTATATAATATTCATATTATTACACATATATATTTAACAAGAAACTTAGATTGTTTTAGTACATACAGCCTGAATATGTGTATATCATTTTTTTTTTGCAATGAACCTGAACAAATTGCTGGAATACCAAAGAAAAACTGAATTAACTTTAATTATATTTTAAAAAATTGTTATATAAAAAGTAATGTTACATTTTATTTAAATGCTTTTGCGTATGGCAATAGAAATTTGTTCTATTTTAAGCCCTGGAAGACATTTGAGTTACAGTTTGTATCTCAAAAGGTCGAAATTAGAAAAAAAATATTTTGGTTTTTAAAAAGAGTTGACAAGGCGATGTTTAAGTATAACATGGTTTAAAAAAAGTATCCCAAAATTCTATATACATTATCATCTTGCAGCAGTACCCTGCTGGACATGGGTTTCTTTACATATTTCCCATTTTTCATCAATAGCTTCTAATAACATTATTCATTCTTATTTTGTATTATTTTTCCATATCATTTTCTCAATTACTTTTCTGCTATATCTTCAGAATATGCGGCGTCTTCCGTTTTTAATAATCAGAGAAACGTACTTCTTTTAGCGTTGATTTCTATCTATACTTTTGCATCATCCCATATTAAACCTTTATTTTCATATCAAAGGACGCATGACGTCGATGTATGTAATTATATACCTATATGCCTCTTGCATCAAAATATTATTGTTAGTCCGAAAATAGATTTAAATCGTATTCTCGTATAATGTATATCAGTAATGGTAATGCATCAAGCGAAAACATTCATAAAATATTCAGAGATGATGAAGCTGTTCATGATCTCCCATGTAAGCCAAAGTAAATGTTTTATATTATTATAGTGACTTATTTTCGTCGCTTATCGCAATAATGTTTATAATTTGCGGGAAATAATAGCAAACAGTATACTGAATAAATCAAAATTGTAAGTCGCATAACACGCGAACTATATAAAAATGTTTCTTAACAATAGTATTCTTATATTTTATATTTCAGGTTTAAACGAGTGTTTAACGACGTCTCATTAGGGGTCTAAACTACCATTTACCGTATTCTAATAATTAATGATTTTTTAGCGATCACCTGATAGTGTGTGATACGCTTTCCCGTAATAATGTGCCATATTTAATGCACCACATTGCGCTTGTCGCCTTGAAATTAGGTAAAAAGTCTCGTTACTTCAGTAATTTCACTAGCTTACAACGCCAGAAATAGGAGCTGGAGGTTCTCTGATAAATTTTATATAAAGTATTTTTTAATATAAAGGTAGATATTGCAGACATTTCTGCATTTTTGATTAGCAAACAAAATTAGTTATCTGTTCATGTCTTTCATAATATTGATAAAAAAACAATTATATCTATCTTTAGTACTCGATCATAATTACTAATTTTATTTTTATCACACGAGCTTCATCAGCTGTTAGTTGATGAAAGTTCTCTGGATGTACTTCCATGTTATGAAATATGGGGAGCACATGTTAAGTCCCCTGCGTTGTCGGTCTTATTTACGATATACTTGTTTTGTTACATTTTAAGATTTTTTGTAATAATTGTATTAACCAGACATCTTAAGATGTACACATTACTATGTGTAGGATTGAAGGATGATGTAAGCTAGTGAATTTACTAGAGTAAGATTTAACACCTTATGTCTCAAGAGGACGAGCGCAATGCGGTGCTGTGTATACCATCTTAACCAGAGTCATTTTGTTATGAGCAAGCGTAGCACTTCCCATCAGATGAACGCAATGCTCGTCTCGTCTTGCAGGTAATCAAAGTTCATTAATAACATACGCGATATTACAATTTTTTGTATGGTTATGTTTCTTTTGACAGAAGTATCGTTCGAAAGGGACGTCTTTCCCGTGGAAGTGGCTATTTTCGAGACGTATAATCCCGGTGCTCTGGTTCGAATATGGGCTTTGGGGTCCGGTGTTTGGTATCTACTTTGGGAAGGAGAGCCGGAGTATGCTGGTGATAAACCGCGAATTTTCAGCCCGCCAATAAAACCGGTTCGTTTTTTGACTAGGTAAGTATATTTAAAAAAAAGTTTACGTTTCAACTATTATAATGTTATGTGCTTGGAGCTCAAATAAATAGTATTCAGGTATTTTTTTGGTATTATTCTGAAAAATTTTACTTTTAATACGTTAGGTAGTAAGGTAATTGAAACGCTTGTTCATAACAATTTGGTACTAGTTACAATTATAGACACTGCGCAAATAGGTGTTCGTCGCACTAGACCCTAGTAATTTTATTATCTACAACGCCCTTCAAACTGGAACACAGTAATATTTGCACAATACTGTTTGGCGAATGAAATAGGAATTGCGGAGGACCTTACCTGGAAGATCTTAAGTTAGAGACCCACCACCAGTAAAATATACATATGCCTTATATCATTCCCCTATTCGTTATTCCACTATTAAATATTACAGTTGATGTTGCTTTCGGCAGGATCCTTCGTTTAGAGTTCAATCACAGATTGTTGCCATATTATACAGAGTTGGATGCAGTGTTGCTACGTGGCAAAGAACCGGATTATACATTCAAGTTGAATAACAATTTCGCATATTCCTCATTGTTTTATAAAAAAACTGAACCACCAGTGCAGGAAGGTAAATAATAAAAGTTAAATTTTCCAAATGAAAATTTTTAAAATCAGTTACGCTGGTTACTGTAAGTAGGTAATAGTAATAGGTGTAATCTAGGTTAATGTTCTTTACCATCATCGATCACATCTTCACTTAACACCAGTTGGGATCGTGATCAAGCATTAACATATACATACGTAAAAAAAAAAATTATTATCTCTTACCTGTTCACTTTGCTTTTATATTTTGGTATATCATAACTTATTTTTAAGCATTACTTTAATTTGTAATAAATATGGTCTTATTCTGTATATGGAGAGCTTAATTTAAAGTCGAAAGTTAAATGATAGGAGTTTAGTAGGTGGCATTTTTATTACACCCATTCCTCATACATGTAAAGCTGACGCCATAATAGCGATGATATATTCGGGCTGTCATCATATGAAGAGCTGGATTATTCTAAGCGAGTACGCTTGACAGATTTCGTTTTTATTGTCACTTAAAATTATTCAAGTAAAATGAAATTTATTTAAAAAATTAAGTAGGCAGTGACTCCTTCTTGTGGTAGGTGTCTGATGCTGGAAACCGTCTAGGCAGGTACCATCGCAGCTTCTACTGCAGCCGTCAAACACATTACTATGTGTAGGATTGAAGGATGATGTAAGCTAGTGAATTTACTAGAGTAAGATTTAACACCTTATGTCTCAAGAGGACGAGCGCAATGCGGTGCTGTGTATACCATCTTAACCAGAGTCATTTTGTTATGAGCAAGCGTAGCACTTCCCATCAGATGAACGCAATGCTCGTCTCGTAAAAGAAAAAAGTGCTTAGATGTAGTATTGTATGAAGTTGCATATTTTAAGGATTAATAGGTTTTTGTTCCGTCGCGCTTCTCCTGCTTTACATGGGCTTTGCATACGGAGCACTTGTGGGTGTCATTCTTTGAATAATTACTTACATATAAAGAATTATTAACGGCCACAACATTGCAGGCCGGAGTAAATCAAGCTTTAATTGATGACTATTAAACAACTTCAGCTGCTGTTATACCACATTTGGATAATATTTTTTCCATAAAATTTTTATTTATGACTACCCGTCGTAATGTTTAATATAAACGTTTTTATAAATTTTTCTTTAAATGAAGAAGCGACGAGACTAGCAAGTTGTTCACCTGAAGATATATTTGCTTGCCCATAACAACGTAGCGTTGGTTAAGATGGTATACAGAATACCACATTTCGCTCGTCGCCTTGAGATGTAAGATATAAAATCTCGTTACTCCAGTAATTTAACTAGCATACAGCAACCTTCGAACCGTA
Source organism: Pachliopta kotzebuea (assembly GCA_018246255.1). Lineage (NCBI taxonomy): Eukaryota > Metazoa > Arthropoda > Insecta > Lepidoptera > Papilionidae > Pachliopta > Pachliopta kotzebuea. The sequence goes on along the minus strand of DWLS01002909.1, from coordinate 4,773 downwards.
ACACAGTAATGTTTGCACAGTACTGTTTTACAACAGAGACCAGTAAACAAACAAAAAAGTAACAAAGTAGTTTGAAAATTATTAATTAATTGTAGTTAAGTAAATTACTGTCTGTCTATTACAGCTCTACCTCTTTATCTTTAAATATTATAAACACATTGGACATTATACCGATCGCTTTTATTATGCCTATTTGTATTCAATGTCTTTTTACAGTCTTTTAATCATTAATCTGATTATTTTGTGGCTTTTTATATTTATTATGGCAAAAAATAGTTACTTGGAGATTGTCCAAGGCAATAGCACATTCATCGTTTCTCCTTTTATGACTAATGCACAATATTTAATGATAAAGAAGTTGTTAACAATTTTGTAAAACATGTAATTTCGTATTTGTCTTAATATAAAAAAGAGGGAATAGGCCATAGACCATATCATTACTTGACACCATGTGAGATCGTGGTCAAGCATTACTCTATATGTTTTAAAGAAAATTTCGTAGGTTATAAATAACTATTTACGCATTAATGATTATTGCTAATAATCACGAAATAAGCTAAATTACTTCCAGGGATTTTATATATTTTTTTAACTATTCGTTACTTACCATTATGTGATTGTGATATATCTTTTTATGTTAAAAACTTAAATATATTTATGTAAATACTGAAAAAGAGTAGATTTCTTACGGTTATGAGTTTGCTTTTATAACTATTATTATGACATACGTAATGTAACCTATGGATATAATGCTTGTATTACTTAAGAACTTAACATGTATTTTAATTGTAGGCATATGAATGAAATCATCTATGTATTTTTAGATATTATTTCCTTTATAAAACAACCAATCACGTTATCCGATAATTATTTGTTTTTCGTCAGTTGTGTTATTATAATAGATATTAAATAATGTAATTATTTTCAAACGTTCGGTGTTAGTGAAAGTATTTTTTACATTTTAGGTATTTTGGGAAAAGTGATCGCTTCAAATTTGCACGAAAAAGTTGTATCGCCAATGCTTGTGCAGCAAAAGGAGCCGGATGTTCATGAAGGACCCTCTCTTGGCGATTTTCAAATGCTTCCGGTGAGTAAAACCTTTATTGTAATTTAAGTTAACTTCTGTAAATATAAAATAATATGAAATAAATTAAAAAAATAAGATTTTCGTCTATTTATAAATTAATATTTAAATTCCAAATTGTTACCATGATATGAAAAATGGATTTCGAAGTTTTTACAAATTCTTTGGGTTCAAACTTGGCCCCAATTTCAAACGATGTTAAGTGACGTTGAGGCTATTTCGTATAACACGCTCTCATATGTAGACAACTGGAAAATAGCAATACTTTGACAGCAGTTCAATGAAATTATGATATTCAATTTACAATATTTAATATTCATTTTATAATTTACAATATTTTAAAACTCAAAAGTATAAGAATTGTATTAAAATACCACAGCCAGGAATTACAAAAGCGCCATTAATGTTTAAGAGGTTGCTACAAATCCTTTCTTAGAAAAAACATAAACTTAAAAATAAGTTAATTTATCACGGAATCAAGAATAAGCAAGAAAATATTGTTTAGTCAGGTTAGATGTTTGGAAATTACGATCATATCATAGATAGATATATAACAGATGTACATGCATATGTTAAAGTCGTAAGATCTTCACTTTTTACCTCCGTTTTTGAAGTTAGATAAAAATGTACTAGAAAATAATTTCTTTATTAGATATTTTTAAGGAGTTTTTATATCACGTTACGTAATCGATTCTACTGGTGCGATTGTTTACCAAAAATTACATATGATAAAAATTCATCACAGCCCTGATATATTCGCCATCCTGCATCAACAGACACCTGGATGGAAAAACCCAAATGGAAAATTTCTGAAATTGGTTACCTGGTATACTTTTGATTTTTATCGATTTTCAAGCTCTTTGTTAATATTAATAGAGTTTATATTTGAATTGACTGAATAGGTGTCGGGAGAGCTAATGCATTCCAGGTATTATGCTTTGCTTACGAACGATCGGACAAAGGATAATATCGATTTGTTATTCCGGGTCATTTTTTTTTAGTAACAAGAGACGCTGTAAATATTCGATGTGATTTCCACATCCATCAACAATGATAAAGAAAACGTTTGACCTTAGCGCTAGAGCAGATATGAAATATCTATATGTAAATGAACTGTCTTTGTTTCTTATGCATAAGTACTAAAATGTTATGACTATGATATTTTTTTATAAATATTAGTGAATATCGAGACTACAATGAATAATATTTTTTTATACGACGAGCGATGAGACAAGTAAGACCTTCACCTGATGACAACAGTGCTGGTTAAGACGTACACAGCATCACATTACATCCGTCGCCTTTACACGTAAAAGTGTTAAGTCTCGTTACTCCAGTAATTTTACTAGCATACAGCACATTTCAAATCGGAACACAGTAATGTTTCTACATTACTATTTAGCAGTAGAAACAGAAACTGCGGTAGTGACCTTCCTAGACGGTCTCTAGTAACGGAGACCTACCTCCAGTAAAAGACTAGTGGTAGGTCTAAGCTGCCATAGATTTGTTATTAGACCAGCGATTCTCATGGTTAGCCATAAAAATAAAAACTGAATTGTAGTTCGACGAGTTCTAAACTTTGTACTCTATTAAATAATATATATTCTGATTTCGTTAAAATTTGATCATAAGATGATCTTAAGTCTACTTTAATAGCAGTAAAGTTTTTATACTGTTAAGTATTGTATCGGATCGTTTTAAAAAAAGGGTCTCTTGGAATGGCGTCTGGGAATCCCTGCACTAGATAGATAACTTCACAAGATCTATTCCCGTTGTCAAATTCGTGTGCAAACATGTCTATGATTGAATATGAACGCTGCAATTAGTAATTTTACTGGGGGTTAATAAAAAAAAGCAATAACAATAAAATAGTACAGTATATCACCTTAACTAGCGTCACGAATTTTTTACTCTAATAAATATATACATGTATTACTAATGCGTTGTTTAAAGGCCGATATTTTTCACATCCAGTTAGCGTGTTTAACAGTAGGTAGTATTGCTAACAGTATTAGTGGTATAAAACGACTGTTCGTGACGGTAGGGAAGCCTTGGAAAGAAATTTTTTACACTGTCTACGGTTTTATATGCGTATTAAACGATTGTCTCAGTAGACAGTTTAATTTTTATATGTGACTATGAGACGAGCGCGATGTTCACCTAAAGGTTAGTGATACGCCTACAACCGACAACGTGGCTCTAGTTAGGATGGTATACAAAACACAACATTGTCCTCGTCACCTTGAGACATTTGTACTATTCAAACTAACACACTGTAATGTTTGTCAGCTGCAATAGGAGCTACGGTGGTACCTACCTAGACGACCTCCAGCAACAGAGACCTGTCTCCATTAAAGTCTATACATTTAGTATTTAAATTAATAACAATTAATTTGTTTACTACATATTAACGGTGATCGACTTCAGATCATATAGATTTCGAATTAAAAATAGTGGAGACTTTAAAACTAACACAAATTTTTACGGGAATCTGAATCGTTCTAAAAACGCATTACATCACAGATAACAGTGTATACTTTATCGACCTTGGATGTAGATTGGGAAACAGGTTATCACTGAACCGGCCGGTCTTTTTGGCAGTCTTGTTCATTATCAGTGAAAATATTAATTGCACGTCCTCAAGTCCCTGACCTAAGACGTTTATGACTCATTTCAACTAATAAATGTCTCATAGTGCTAAATGAGTAAGCAAGTCGGCGGCATTAATTTTATCAAGATTTGTACTATCGCATGTTAATTACACTAAATAGACTACATAGTTGATAATACTAATGATTTTTTTTACTTTTTAAAGATTTAGCTTTTTGTTACAATATATTTAATTTCATATAGTATGAAGTATCCATCAAACCGTGGCGGTTGTAACTTGCTTGTTTAGAATAATCTCTATATTTTTGTTATCTGTTGATTAATCTTCGATTTTTTATTTTGTCAGAATGTGTATATTAAACTCAGCGCTTTTATATTCGGTTTTGTATCTAAAATTTAAATTTGTCCAATATTCAGAGTCGTCTCGGCTCCCGGCAGTGAGAAAAACGATACAGAAATAGAGAGAGTCACTAAAATTTGACGCCGATTAATGTTTTTAATAATTAAAAGTGGATACCTGAAAATGTCACTATTTATAATATATTATTTACTTCTTATAATAATAAAATGAAAACATATTAATGTTAAATACAATCTGAAAAAGGTACAAACTTCAATAGAGGTTTATAAAACGTGAAAAATTATTTGTGTATTTCTTCCGCCCTCGGAGTTTAATTTTTCTGTACCAACTCAGAAAAACTTTTTTTTGTAATATATTTAGATCACTGTTATATGCGTGGTTATTACATAAAAAAAGACATCTAAGTGAACAAAATCCTTAAATTACAATTGCTTACGAGATATCTTTTAATTGCGTATTCTTTAATATTTGTTGATTACTTAATTCTTGTCATTACTTCATTTGTTAGTGGTGTCAATTTCTAACATTGCGTGTAAGTTTATTCACAGTAAGGCTTCTAATTGTATATCAAAATAAAAATAAGTACAATTAGACACAATTTTTTTTTTTTCGGGTGATGTCGATGCTTTCGGCCACTATTGTGTCCGTGAAAGCTTCATCGGACCCTGCGCTCGCGGATTAGGACTCCGCGAGCTAGAAATTATATATATATATAAAT
>DWLS01002908.1:0-16894 GCA_018246255.1 Pachliopta kotzebuea | reverse complement strand
CGCCCACCGTCTCCCCGCTAATGGAGGATCGCACTTAATAACCCAACGCGCGAGGGACAACCGCACAACCCGCACCACAAACACTTAAATGCCCACACGGTTAAAATGCACATGCCAAGTTTTTTTTTTTAATTACACAAACGTCAAAGGTATAGGTTTCATAACGACAGCAATAAATGCGAATAACAACTCTGGCATTACAGAAAATGCAAAACGAGTAAAAAAAAATATATTTGAATTTTGCTTATAACATGGTATACATATATATTGCAATCATCGCCTTTATACATGTTAAGTCTCGTTACCGCAGTAATTTCACAATCATACAAACAGTAATATTTAAACAAATTTGTGATCACTATTAACTACTTTTAGCTTTCAAAGCAGTTAACTTTTATATCTATTACTGGATAATAATAAAAATTTTTGACATATATATTTTTTTTAAATTATAATTCTTTGATGTAAAAAGAAACGGAGTAAGGTTTTATAGGAAATATTTTTTTCTTATTTTATTCGTACAACAATAAATACTTCTTGATACTTGAAATTCAAGCGGAGATTGGGAAAATAAAAATGACAATAGAATAAACGTTTGCCGGAGATGAAAAGAAATCCCATAAATTATCACCGAAAAGGTCAAATTAAAATACAATGAGGGGTTTTTGAGTGGCGGCATTGTGGGGGCCCGGGATGAAAGGCCCGCATGCGGCGGGGACCAGTTCCTTAAGAACAGGACTCAAACAGAAATGCGTTTAAGCGGATATAAAAAGAATAATGTTGCCCGTTTGTAATTACTGAATGCGCCTGCCCACCGCTGCGCACGGATGCCCACGTTTGCCCACGTCTACCTGCGACCAGCGAGCGCCCGCACACTAAACACGGCACAAATGAATGAACGGAATTCGATCGAGTTTTTGATACGTTCCTCGTAAAAACTTGAACCGGTAACTTATTAACTTATACGCGCGGCGACGGGTTTATATGGACGAGTTAAGTTTATTAATGTTTGTGTATTTTTAATACAAATTATATGACTACTAGTAGTTGTCCGTTTCATTCACAAATAAAAATAATATAAAATTAGTAAATTCAAAATATTGTTACCATATCTATATATAATATATACATAGCATATGTCAGATGCACGCACGGACGCACACCAAGAAAGCGAAGATATTAGAACGTCAATAGAGAATATCGGTTAAAATGATGCTGGGAGAAGAGGCTGTATATTGTATGTATAATATATATAAGATATGTACATAATTAGAATTAGAGTCGCGATAGCCTAGTAGTTTGAAAGCCGGCATTCCACTCCGCAGGTACCACGTTTGAATCCGGCCTGCACTTGAATTTTCCAATTTATGTGTCAGTATAACACCAACTAATACCACGTGCTCTGATGGTGAAGGAGAACATAATGAGGAAACCTACATATCTATGTGATGACCATTCATCGGACTAGTATGTGGAATGGAGAAGGCAATGCCAACACCACTACATTTAACTGACAAGGTACTCGTGTGGTTCACTACATGATGACCACGACCCTCAGTCATGAGGAAATACAACTTAGAAGGTCTCCTGTACCGGCTAGACATATAGCCACGGGTTATGGAGAATAGGACCCTGACTGTAGAAGGAGACTGAATGGTGTTGGGGTTCACAGGCTTAAGTGTAGGGGCTCTCACTGTACATTAAGTGAGTACTGAGTAACGACAAGTACAAAGTAATCTCATACTTGGTAGCATACTGATGGGAGACGGCTCATATCCTAAACTATTGAAGCAACTGGACCTCTTTCAGCTGAGTATACCATCTCAACAAACTATCACTTAGAATCAGGTGAATGTCCATAATGTTTGATTTGGGGCAAAAAAAACTTTATAAAGAGACTATGAAGTAATTGGGATGAAAGAATGAATAGTGGAAGATAGAGAAGAAAAATATGTTAATGAGCCTTTACTCACACCAAAGGATAGGAGATAAAATAAAAAGAGAATTTTGCAACATATAACATAGTATTTCAGTTTTAGATAAGACCTAACAGTTGATGACTAGAGGGATGATCTCTTGAAACTTAATTTATTGATTTAACACTAGATTTACCAGAGACCAGTCAAATTGACTGGTCTTACAAATTCAATTTGAAATTATTACTTCATGAAAAATTTCCTTCTGTAATGATATCATGAATTTTGAAGCTTTGACTAAAAAAATTATTTTATGAACTTTGTCATTTTATATATATTCATAACAAGTGTATTAGATTTAATTAGAAATATGTACAGTTAAACAGTTGGTAAATGTAGTGTTAAAAGAAAAATTCCGTACAAATTTTCATGAGGTCGTTCTTGGAAGATGGATGTCAACTGTTAATTAGCGGCTTTAAAGGGGTGATGAGGGGGTTGGAGAGGGGTGGGTGGAAGAGTACACAGGCTCGTCGGCACCGCAAACAGCTAAACACCATTCGCACTTACAAATCAAACAAGTGTACACAAATATTTGAACAGTAAGATTGCCTCCTCAATGCCCGTCCAGCCGTCACAAACACAACAAGCTAATTTACACCTTATCACCTTTACTTTAGAGTTCAAAATGCTTTAACACATCATACAGTCATCGGTCCCCGACGTCAATAGAACTAGCGTTATATATGAACGAACGGAGAACCGATTGTATTCTCTAAAAGACAAACTACCTGATCTTTTTATTTCCATCACCATTATCATCAGCCGATAAATTCGACGGATTTTGGATCGAGAGACAACACAGACAACATCATCACTTAACACTTGATATCTTGGTCAAGCTTTATACAAAAATATAACCTAATTCATTGAAAATTTAAAAAATACATGCCTAAGAGACGAGTAAAGATAAAAAGATACAAAAGTGTGAAAGGTGGAAATGTAGAGTGAAAGGAAATACAAGTTAAAGAAAATAAAAAGAAGAATATAAATACAAAAGAAAAACAGTATAGATTTATATAAAAAAAGCCTATAGCTAGACATAGCCTTTCCCTAAAGATCTGAACTCCAGCCCTGAATTATCTGCACCCATCGAATTCTCACTTCACCAGGATATTTACGTTTCCTATCAACAACAACCAGCAGCAGTTTTTAATCTTTTTGTTCTTTTTTCATTTCCGTCTTTTCCCTAACATACAGTCTACTAGATAAGGTCTCTTTAAACGCGATGAATATACATCTAGTTATATACAAACTATATGTAGACCAGATTGTACGAACCCATTTTTTCTGGGGCAAATCATCATTTTTTTTTCTTTCGATCCCACCTGATGTTAAGTGAAGATGTGGTCTATGATGATAAAGCGCATTAACCTAACAAATGCCTATTCACTCTTTCATCATAAAGGTACCTTGCCTTGGGGGGGAGTCAATGTTATATGGAGATTTTCACTCACTAAAACCCCCTCAACGTTAGCAGAGGTCACGGGATCCGTAAGAGCCCGTACGGGATGGCTGGCAGCCGGCGGGTGAATGAATTGTTGGCATCCTGATTACGCCCAAGTACTGTTAGCATACTCCAAATGGCGTGTATGTACAAACTGATAACAGTTATCAGCGCTTACAAATGTCGGGAATTATTTTGGGCCGAGCATTGACTCGAGCACTCCACTTATCAGATTAGTTGTGATAAGTAAATCCATTTCATCTACAAGATATATTTCCTTAGATAAACTTTTGAGTAATCACTTCACGTTAATAGCGGGATTATATATTTTTTCAACACGATGTTTTTTATATTCACTATTACTAAGTATCAAAAATGAGGATATCCGTAGAATTAATATCGCTGAAATAACCCTAAGAATTGCTAGCCTTAACTAGTAATGGAACAGTTAAGTGTTATAGTGGCGTGGACCAGAGCAGGACCAATTGACCCAGACTTATGTCCAGCTGTGGACCTCAATCAGCTGATGATTATGTTATATTAATGAAAATATATAAATTTTAATAAATAATTTAATCAAAAACTCAGGATATTGATCAAAGCTTCTAGTTCAATGTTTACTAACATTATGATCCCATGTCCTACTTTTGAGTGAAAATATTTTGTATCTCCTTTGGATATTATAATTTTTATCCGATACCCTTAAAAAAGCTAGATAATGCAATAAATCCTATTAGCATTTTTTTTAAGTTTCAAACCCTCCTAAATGATAGAATTTCCTCCTTGGGGCAAATGTTCCACTCAAGGAAGCACTGCTCTTGATACTGTTTAAACGTATATAAAACGTCGGTGTTAGATGTTTTGTCTGTCAATCAGTGTTGTGGGTTTGTTTAGTATATGAAATGTTAAAAATATGTGTGTAAACCGATAGGTGAGCGAGGGGAAACGGTTGTTTGAGGAGTGGCAGGAGGGCAGAGGCGGGCGACGTCGCGTTTGTTCGCAGCGGTAATTCCGACACTCAAATATTGACTAAGAGCCGAGTGCCTAGGACGCGACACGGATTCTGAACAAACACATGAATAGACATTTACATTAACACCCTCCCCCGCCCTCACAACCCTCACCACATCACACCTACCCACTCCACTCCAAGCCTTGAGACCCTTTTTAATTAGTCCCATCATATTTGTTTATAAATCAAAATACTAACAAAACAATATTTAATAACTATTCACTAAATTCAGACTGACAGTACTTTACAATAGACCTCCAGCAGAAATGATGATTATTAGATATTAAGTAAAAATAACTAGTTATAACTATTTCGTTGGAAAAATAGTAATTCTATTGACTCATACAAAAAGAACTGGAATGAATTGTGAATGAATTTCTATATACTTTTGTATTGTTTATGTTTCAATATAAAATGTATTTAATAGTTGAGAATATTGTTTTTAAAGTTTAATACTAATTATTTCATAATTGTTACAAAATGCATTATAATGTTATAGGCGTGAGAATACATTTTATTGTATATAAGCAAGTACTGTATATTTTGGAGTATGTGGAAGAAGTATATTACTCATAACGAACATCTCTCTGTTTGTTGTATATTGTGAAGTAAATATCCAAGAAATGTGTCTTTTATTAACTACTGCCGATTTCCTAATATGATGATAAAATTCAGACATTGACATGAAACTAATATTCATGTTATATACAATTGTTTTACTTACAATCTGCGGGTAGTTTGTTATTAAATAACTACTAAAACTACATATTTTCAAAACATATATCAGAAGTCTCATTTTTAGTATGAAATATCTAAAGTAAAACATACATGTTCATTTTATCAATGTTAATATTTAAACTGAACTATTTGGATTAAGTAATAAAAATGTAAAATACAGGTATCACTTTATATCTAACACCGGTTATTTTACACATTATGTCAAGTAACTTTCCAAGTTAATTTATTTTACATAAGAAAAAAAATATTTAACATTAAACAACTATAGATAGTAGTCTATGGTAAATTAAATGAATATGCAACTAGTGTTAAGATGTGCCTATTACACTTAAAACTAATGTGAACATTTAAACAAACCTGAAGTTTCTTGATCATTATGTATACTGATCATAATGATCTATAGCCTACGGCAGTCCATTTCTGGATATATAATAATATGATATGATATGATATATAAGTTGTAATATTTTACAAGTATAGAATATTGAAAAAACATTTTTGGTTATTTGATCAGAATTCAATATTGCAAAGGTAATTCATATACTTTTTAACTTATAATTTTCAAGCATCTTTCAAATGTTAGTATTGTTGTATGTTATATATCATAGTTAAATTTATAATGAATTTACAGTCTTTAACTATTTTTTTGTAATAATAAATAGAAATAGTAAAACTTTAATGTAATTTTAAAATGAAACGGTATTTGTAATGGTTTCAAGCTGCGGTTTGTTAGCCGTCGGGGAGCGCGACAGATGCGCTGCGGTTTTTGCGGTTATTTACATACGGTTAATATAACTCTTATGTTTAATGAGTTAGAGATTAATTCAGGAATATCATTAAATTAACAGTCGTTAATGCGAGCATGCGAATATTTCCCGCTAACGATATAATACCACGTGTCAGTTAATTATGGCAGTAATGAACTTGTTTACGCGGACTCCGTGTACGTTAGCTCAGTATAGCTTTGTTTTTTCGGTTAAACTATTAGCTGTATTGGAGAATAGTAGTTGTTTATGTTAATCAGTTTTGTGTAGTTTAGTTTTAGGTTGGATTGATGTGTTGTTGGTGTGGTTTGGTTTAATGTGGTGTGTGGTGCAAGTTTTTACCGGATGTCTAGCGGCCGCCACGGCAGCAGCGGCTGCGGCGGCGTTCATTGCGCCCGCGCTCGGATACATCCCCGCGTCAGACGCACGCGGCCATCGTCTATACAACACTGAAATAAACAATAAAAACAAATAACACCCGCACCGCACTGCACTCCACTTGCTAAACGCACTGATATATCACTGACGTGTTTCAACGCGGACAGTCACTCGCGTCTTTGGAAATTATAAAATTTCACACAACAACACATCCACCTCGTACGAACGCTCGAAGCAAACTAAACTACGGCGGGGAGGTTCCGCCCGCTCCCCCCCGCCTGTCCCCTACGCCGTCGCCGCCCGGCCTCCGTCCGCATGCCGCTGCCTTACATATTTTCTCCACTCGAATTTTTCGTCGACTATCTTTATGTTTGAAGAATACTTAAGCGAATCGGGAATATGTATCATCTAATAGAATCTATTTACGTGTATTATTACTATTTGTTAAGTCTATACGCGTGTAATATTGATTAAATCTACATAGTTACTACTCCCTTACGCGTATAAATTAGTTGATATAACAAATAGATTCCTAATAACTTTTTAATTGATTTGTCTAACGCGTATTTAAAGCTTCAATGGCGCAATATTGTGTAACGCGGAAGTGTTTGGTTCGATTGCCACGTGTAGGGTGTGATTCGTGGTACGGTCTTTAAAAAACCATAAATTTGTAGTTAAAAAAAATAGTATAAGTAACTACAGTTATATTCCAGACAACTCAAGCCTCTGTATATTTTAAATTAAATATTAACAAAGCAATCTTAGATGTCTGATATAAAATAAACTCTGAAGTACACTAAATTCTCCTAACCTGTTTTTTTAGATTCCCTCGAAATATAACGTTTTTATTATTTATTCAATTTGACTTGAAATTTATAAAGGTTGATTTTGAAACATTTATATATTGGAAAAATATTAGTTTGAAAATACTATTTTGCCAGAGATATAGAAAATAAGTTATCTCTTTAATACTTAATAAAACAATCTAGTTGTAACAACTTGTTGCATTGGAACAATTTCGATTATTATACGTTTGTCTTTAAAGTTAAAAGCTTTAACAATCTCTAATAACAGAGATTATTTCATAAGAGAATCTTAAGTGCATAACTTAAGGTTAATATCATAACTTTATCCCCTATTTAAATGGAAACAATAAATTTAGTTCTCCACTTTTCGTACCTGTATTTCTAGGAACAAGACAATTCGGTTAATAACACTAAATTAATTATCTTGAAAGAGCCTCTAATACTTTTTTATGTTTACCAAGAAACGGTTAATTATTTTTCTAAATCTTCAGTTTTTTTTTTAATTATTTAATCAAAGGAAATGTTTAGTTTAAATACAACACTATGAATAGAACTTTGTTGAGGTTATAGACTTTACTAGAGCACTAGATATTAAAATTAAAATCTACGAAGCGATGAGATGAGCAAAGCGTTCACCTGATAGTACGTGATAAGCAGTAAGGTCTTGGAGTACTGGTAAATGCTGTACTGGAAGGACCCCACTAAGTGGACTGTTGTTCTGACGAAGGTCATGGAAAACCACTATATGAACAGATCAGTAACAGGAGTGTAGATCTTTAAGGGTTTTGTCCAGCTATAGGGGATTTTCTGCTGATGATGATGACGTCTATTTATAACACCGTGGCGCTGGTTAGAATGATGGTAAGGTTTTAAGTCTTATTACCCCAGTAATTTCACGGTAATGTTTGCATAGTACTGCGGTGGGTAATAGACAGTATACGGAAACAGAGACCTACCACCAGTAAACTACTTCTAACTCTAACCTAGTTAAGTTGTGATTTGACGCCACTTTTCTACTCTGAAAGTACCGGGTTCGAATCCGGCCTGCACCAATTAATTTATCAATTTATATGCAGTTAGTATAACACCTAATATTACGTGATTTAAGACGTATCAAATCGCGTGAATATAAAAGTCTAATCCAGTTTGATATATACTCTTAAAGAAGATTCTTTGGTTCAATTATAGATTTACAACTAAGAGCAAAGCATCTGTTGTAGTATAAGACTTCATATTCCGTCACTTAGATTTAAGTGAACACAAAGTATGTCTAAGAAAAGTTTCAAGGGAACTGATATTTCTTTTAACGTAGGCGCGAGAGTCACTAAATGCTGTTGCAGTTTGATTTTATAGAAATACCTCAAACTAACAAATAAAGAAATTAATATCGGATTGCAGTGTAAATATTTTAACTTTGATTCACATCAAAACAATATCTATATATAAATACTTATATCATATAAGCCCTTAATAAGAGTAAAAATTGTTTTAATGACAGTACTACTAATACTACTAATGTCTTTCCTTTCTTGGCGTGCGTCCGTGCAGAATATGACGTCGCTATGCCAACTTAATGGCGGACGTATATTCATATATATATATATATCATCTATATATATAAAAAAACTTTAACACTCACATATTCAGTTTCCATCAAGAGACGTTATCACTAATAAAAAGTTTTACAATAACATACTTTAAGTTGCAATTCTATTGAAATAGCTTAATGCTTCTTAATAACTTACACAGCTCAATGTTTAAATGTAGACTTTAAATATTCATATATATTTTTTTATTCATATCAATTTGAATATATCCGCTGTGTCTATATATCGGTTTTATTCAATTTAAAAACTATGTTAATACGCCGCACCCACTATATCTTGTTGGAGATAACTTATCGGAAACGATTAAGCGAATCTCGATTACTAGTAATCGGCTACTGATATTTTTTAATATTTTTAAACACTACAAGGACATCACTAATTAGTACTATATCTATGTTTGAACAAACATATTATCTACGAATTAATTCCTTTAAACTATCAAACCAAGTAATAATCTTTCCGAACGATATGGTGATGGTATGATATATAATATAACCATTGTCGTACATCTCGTTAGTAATTTTACTATAACTAAAAATTTAATAGTACATAAAATCATTATTTTATATTATTTATTGCTTTTGCTTAGTTAATACGCTTTACCAATATAGACCACATCATCATTAACATCAGCTCGGTTTGTGGTCATTGACCTATTAAAGTAAACTCAACACAATCCATGAAACCGAAGCCAGTGTCAATTGCTCTGATAAGAGAAGACCAAAGCTGACAAACATTTAAATTTTTTTTCAAAAAGATCATTGCGATAACAATAATCAATAAGTAAAGAAGAGAGTATAAGTATGAAAGAAGGAAATAGTTCTTTTCTTGGTCCAACCCAACCAAGAGGAACAATATAAAAAGAACTAAGCCCTGGCTCCCCATCAATCTGGATTGTGCCAACGTGGTGGGAGAAAGCTTAAATACCCCCACTGTTGGGGAATGCCTAAGTCCAGCTGTGGAGATCTGTCAGCTAATGAATGAAAATTAAAAGCTTTACGTTATTTAATGATATGGACGTACACAACTCATTTACTAGTGGTAGGTCTCTTTTGCCGACCATCTGGATAGTTACCACTTCAGCTCCTACTCCTACTGCCAAATAGTAATGTATTAACATTACTGTGTTTACTACAGGGTGATGTATGATAGTGAAATTACTGAGGTAACAAGACCTTATGTTTAAAAACGACGAGTGCAATGTGGTCGCCTTACAGCTACACTATTAGGAGCATCATTAGGTTAGGTTTAAGTTAATATGCTGTGTGGAATGTGATCCACGTACCCAGCATCAAGTGAGCTATATACGTCAGATTGATCAGCGATATCATCATCAGAGAATATATCATCTTCACCTAAAACGTTCACGAATTAGACTTGTCGCTGACCAAGTAAACATTTTGTTCAAGTGATAGGCCGTTTAGAGGTTAGTTTAGATATTTCCAAGTTGAAGTTGATTTCGGGTCAACACTAAATACCGATTCCAAAATTATCAGAATCGGTTTGGTCACTTAGGAGACATGCCGTAACATACAGTCTCTGATGAGGGAAGAAGGAACTCGCCGCGTGTTTTGAGAATTTTGTAGAGAAATAACAGCATAATTTGAAAAAACAAAACGTAACATAAAGAGAAAAAGTAAAATGTTTGTAAGAAATAAAAAGAAAACAAATGAAGAAGTAAAAAAAGTAGATAACAAAGAAAATAAAAATGTAATAGAATAGTCTAGATCAGAGTTCCCCAAATTTTTTTGTGTCGTAGACCCCTTGCCATGTGTTTTCGTGTTGTGTAGACCCCTACTTACCCGATATTGATCTCCTGAAAATTTCTAACTGTAGTGAAGTTTAGTGTTACAAACTTTAAGTAAACAACACATGTTAATTTATACATTCATTAATTGAATTTAAATTAAAACTAATCAAAATAAAATTTTGTATCTGTTATGTAAAATAATGTATACGTTTTGATATTATAAGATAGTATGATGTAAGTAAATAGGTACTATCAGTGTATGTGTTGAGATCAAATATCGGGGACCACCAAATTTTTTTCCGCTGTCGTAGACCCCTTGCAGGTTGTCATAGACCCCCGGGGTCGATATAGACCACTTTGGGAATCACTGGTCTAAAATATCGGCGTGTAATTAACCTAGGTTAGAAATTTCCAACTTCACAATGATTTCGGCTCACCACAATATCGAAACTCCAAATATGTGCAGGCGCAAATAAAATCTATTACAGACACGCCGTCTTATCTTCTTAAACTTGTAACTTGTACTTGAAGCTATAAAGTATATATTAAGCTGAGTGTTAGCGGGCGAGTGTACAGCAGCTCCTGCGTGCACTCGTTAAAAAAAAGGGGGGTGCGATTAATTCGTATCTGTGAAGCGCTGTTAGTTGAGCGGCGGCGGTAATAGCGGCGCGCCACCTCCGCTACTGTTCGCGCTCATCTCGCAAAGGGGAAAAGAGGGGGAGAGGCGAGGGAAGAGGGGGGGGGAGGCGATAAAAAAAAGTAAAAACAACTCCGTCGACGGACGCTCGTTTCGTTTTTGTTCTGCGTCCGTACGTTGTTGTTGTTTTATTTATTTTTTCTGTTGTTGTTCTTTTTGTTCTTATTCACTGTGCCCGCCGGCCGTTTTGCTCTCGGCCCCACAATATGTCGCGTTTACGATCCACTAATAATAATTTAGAGATGGATGCGGTATAGCTTCTATACCGCATCCGATATACAATTATTAGTAGTTCCTTTAAAGGTATATAAATTCAAAATTATTAAAAGAAATATAACATAACTTGCATGTTCATATTTAAAAACTCTCAAATTTAACTAAAAAACCGAAACCGCCCTTAAAAATTCTATATATCCAAATAAATTTTTCATACCAAAACAGCTGATAAAGCTAGTAATACATATAGTATGACATTCAATATTTAACATACTCCCAAAGCACATTATAGATATAACGGTGATAAACTTCAAAAACTAATTACATATCTGGTTTATTTCATATATATTAAGTTTTGATATAACATTAGGTACTAGTTATAAGATTTGTATGCTTTTAAGCAGAATTTTTTTTTTTTATAATAATATGTGAAACTAACTATATGAACATTATTGTAAACTATATCCTGGCTGATAAAGATTTATTTATTTATTTTCATTAAGTATATAGCTCATAAGTGACCACGATGACCATGAAGGTTGGCGACTGTGGAGTCAAGGTCTCCTACCTTGATAGAGGAATCTGAGAGGAATGTGAACTGACGGAGATATACTTTTTGGAATATTGGAGAGGGTAAATAGTAACAGCTGGAGATTCATCTGACAGATGAACCCACTGAAGTGGACAAGCTGAGGACCCCAGTTAATGGAAGACGTTGAGGAAGGCTTATCTCCAGCTATGATAAGGTCCATAACCAACTCATTTGATAAATATCTTAAATCACGTGATATTAGTTGTTATACTAACTGCATATAAATTTATAAATTCATTTGTGCAATCCAGATTAGAACCTGGTACCTTCGCTAAGACCGGCGTTCAAACCACAAGTCTATCATGTCTTCAATTACTAGGTAGATCTGTTGCCAGACCGTCTAAGTATCAGCTCTAGTACCAAAGGAGTTGTAAACTAGTAATGTTACTGCGGTAACGAGACTTGACATGTCTGTTTTCTCTCTCACGAAATGTTAAGTCTCGTTACCCCAGTAATTTCACTAGCATACAGCACCTTTCAAATGGTAGAAATAAGAGCTGCGGTGATATCACCAGTGTATATATATATCCCACAGTTGGGACGGATTTCTCTAACAATTTTCAATTTTAACTAACTATCAGTAAATAGACATTTTTTGAGATTCTACCCCCGGCCCTAGGATCTAAAGAAATCTCCAATGCCTTTACTGCTGCTGAGCACATCAAAGGGAGAGTTCTCCTCCCCCAAACCTTCTACCTATTACCCAAATTAGACAAATGCCACCAAAATATACTTTTTGATAATGTAAACTGAAGTGAGATTAATAAATTACAAACCCGACAATTTATAACATTCGTATTAGAATCCGAAACTTGTCGGACTTTAGCTTTCGGAAGCCCGACAAAGTGTATCAGCGAGATAAGCGATGATTAAACAGGCGGCTGATCACACCTAATCAGCATCCCGTTATAATACAACCGTTAAAATCATGACACTCTATTTATAACGGTCATTATCATCATCCGATAGATTTCTTTTGCTGGGATATAGACGTCTAGTAGTGATTTGAAACATATTCCACAATGTTGGTTCAAAGCGAGTTACTTACAAATCAGCAGTTTAAGGTTGGTTAGGTCTCATTCCTTATAGTATAGGAACATATGTGATGTTTCCATCGTGGTATGGTTTTTTCGAAACTCAATTAGATTACATGTTCTCAATCAGCTTCTGTGTTCTATACACGGGAGCGCAGTATCCAAGTGATACAACAACGTGTTAAATTAAATTCAAACGTTATCTGTTTATTAACAACGTAAAACAAGTGTTCGGTTTAAACAATAAATTGTTATAAACGGATAAAGGAGTGAGCGGGGTGACGCCGTTTAATTGTGAATTTAGCGGTCAATATAACAGGAACGTTGTCCGCGCGCTATCTCGCCGGGATTCTCCCTCCCGTTCCCCGCGCGTCTCCCCTCTCCCTAAGTGTGGCTCTACCCCTCTCTCCCCCCCCCCCGTAGCCGCTTCGATTCACGAAACCGAAGTCCGGCCCCGCAAACAAAACACGCTGTATAATTAACCGGCGCGAACAATTAGTTCTATGTGCCGCCGTCGTGTTACGTGCAAAAAGCGATCGCTTGAAAAAGTCAACTCGGTTCCCAGAAGGCCTCGCCCCGGCTCGCATTATTGCGCGGACCTCGTGTACTCGTTTTTTTTTTTCTTTTTTAAGAATTAACGCTTAGACGGCTGCAATTTAAATGTTACGGCCGGTGTTATTTTTTTTTTTCTTATACATCGATATTAATATTCAACACAAAAAAGGTTTTATTGAAATATTTAAAGAGATTTACTTTTATTCGCCGCTCTAAACTGTTTAAGGCGTACGAAATTATTTTTGTGCCGTTAAAATCTGTAATCAAAATATATATTTTATTCTTTTGAAAAAAGGATATTTATTGAAAAAGGTTTTATTAATGATAAAAATATAAATTGACTAACTTTTTCAGCTTAATGAATTTAATTGCTTTTTAGCTAGTTAATTATAATTTAACAACTTATGAACCGTTGGAGTTTTGTTAAGATAAAGTGTTAAATAATAATTACATAGGTTTTGTAGTGTTGTGTGAATATCTCATAGATATCTGATGATGATATCGCTGATCAGTCTGACGTATACAGCTCACCTGATGCTGGGCACGTGGACCACATACCCCACGGCATATTAACTTAAACCTAACCTAGTGCTTCTCCTGCTTCAGGTGGTGTACCTATTCGGATTTTCATTTGACATACATTTAATTATTCTTTATTTCTTTTTTTGTTAATCCTGTTGCTATAGATATTTACATTTAATGTTTCCGCTTATGTTTAAGCTGAGTTATACTTAATATTATACTTATTTGCTACTTATTTTTACAACTCAGTAGTTTTTTTGATGAATTAAAAATCTTAATGCTAATTGACTAGTATTATTTAGTACAAGTATATTTTTAATTTGTTTGTTTCCAACTGATTATAGTTATGTATTAGTGTATATACTAAAATGATATAGTCTTTTTATATGTTTAGTAAAATTTGAATTTATTTAGAGGTTACAGTAAATGTCTTATTATAGGGAAGCAATTAATAAATGGTTAGAGCGTAGAACATGTGCATTATTCATGTTAGAGCAATTAGTTCGGGCCACGGATACATTGCTGAGGAGTTAACTCCTGGGAACAGCGGTGAACTACTGTCTCCTTACCATTTTGTTTAACCAAACAACTACAATCAGGATTACTACCTGATGTTTTTTTTTTTCAGCAAAGCGTGACACGAATTTTATTTCCTCTTTACTTTCTTTCAATTATTACTTAATATTACAATTGTCTTTCCTCTTACATTCCCTCGTATTCCAATTACCTTATGATTTTTGTCTGTTTATTAATACACAACATTCGTTATTTAGTGTAAGGCGTTCACCTGATGTTAAGTGATACACTCGTTCATTACAAAACGCTGATTTTTTTTTAAGTTAGCCATGCGATTAGACACGGCTTAAAGCACTTGATATTAGTAGTTATACAACATTGGGTTAGTTAACATTGTATTCACTGCATCACATTGCGCTCGTCGCCTTGAGCTGTTCCACTCCTTAGCTGTTCTTATTAAAAATGAGGATCTGAACCTCTTTGTGCCCGTGAAGGAAAGTGTTGCTAGTTAACCATTTGCTTATATATTGATTGTTAATCAAATATTTACATAGTTTACTGGCAAAAACGAAAATATTTGTTTCATTTCACACGAATTATTTGTGGGTCGTAACAAACTGAAGGGGAGACGAGCTTTGGGATAGGAAAAAAAAAATTAAATAGCCATTGTCATCTCAAACGTTTGTTGTAAACAGAACTATGGGCCGCTTTGTTGTTTGTATTGTTGTAAGAATAGAATTATTGTGTATTTTTTTTAGTACAACAGGACTTACTAATTTAATCAATAGGTCATCTTCATTTATTTAGTAGTAGGTCTTAAGGTCTTATATTAATAAAGAGTAATTTGGGGTATATACTACCACGCTGGCTCAATGCGGTCGTGTTGCCCGCTCATTAATTTTTTTTTTTTTACCGTGCCTCGTCGAAGGCTACCGTCCCGGTGTGCGTACATAGTTTATCGCGCGGCGGCGGACGCTGTACGCCCACCGTGATAAATATCTCCGCTTTGAGTTTCTTCCACCAGCCGGAGCCTGGGCCGGAGCCGGCTCCCGACCTGACGCGTCACATACCTGCCTTTTTATCTCCGCATCAATCTTGTGAATCGTATCGATTTACAAAGCGCGAGTCGCTGCGATGATTCATTCCCATACTATGTTTGCCTTTAAGCCATCATTTATTTATTAACAACTTCGAGAAAAAAAACATCGAACAATCGATTCACAGAAAAAAAAGGACAAATGTAATTGTTCAAAAAATATTTTCATTGCATCTTACAATTCCTATTATATTAGAGGAAAGCCGTGATAGGCTCAGTAAGGTGTCGGCGTGGTGCGGGTTCGATTCTCACTGAGAACATATCGCTAATAATTCCGTTATGTTTCTTTTTGTTTCGTATTGTGGGTAACGGTTTTGCTTTTGTTTTTATTTATTCTTTTCTTATTCTTTCTTTCCTTAGTCCTTTCACTCTGTCTTCTATCTTCTATTCCTTTTTCCTATTTTACAATTTACATGTCTTGTTACAATTGTTTATTTGTATTAAATATTTTTATTACATATCTGAACTCTATTTCATTACATTTTTATTTATTTTAACATTACTTTTATTATCATTTACATTTTATTTGTTAGAAAGAAAGAAAGAAATCGTTTATTACATAACATTTTTAAAACTGTATTACATTTTAAATTTTTATTTCTTTCATTTATGGTGTTATTCATTTTTGTTACTTTCTCTATTGTTTCTTTCGCAAACTTTATAAATATGCGGCGATATGTCATCACTCATCAGAGAGATGTTACCAACACTAATCCTTTCCAGTCCGATGTCCGCATCGGCTCTCTCTCTAATTCCGTCGTTACAATAACGTTCCGTGGGTTCGGCTCTCTCCGACGTTTGTTGTGTATTAATTGTAAGTGTACGGTGTATGTGCGCGCGGCTGACGTCACGTCGCGGACACTGTTACCTTTGTGCGGGCGGATTATTAATTGATAGGAGGAATGTATTCGGCCTCTATTGTAGAAGCGTTCGCTCCGTACGTAACAGTTTGCCGGTAATTCGAGTTCGGCCGCGAGACCTGCGCGACCCCCGCGAGACCCGCGAGACCCGCGACGTGCCATTAGCGCCGCGCATTCAACAATAATGAACGAGCCGCACCGAAATATCCCCTGTTTACACCCACTCGCCCGCACCTCCGCGCGGGGGGGGGGGGCCGCGGGGGCCGGGGGGGGGGGGGGGGGGGGGGGGGGGGGGGGGGGGGGGGGGGGGGGGGGGGGGGGGGGGGGGGGG
>DWLS01002907.1:0-16897 GCA_018246255.1 Pachliopta kotzebuea | reverse complement strand
TTTTTTTTTTTAGACAAATAAACGCTTTTTATTATTATAATTTATTATAATCAAGTAACAATTTTTTATCTAGTCACAAAATAAATATATATTCACGCTAGAAAGTGTCATAAAATATAATTGATATCGCAGAGTCTAATTAATTTAGTTTCCGTATTATCTGCTTTGTGTGAGTAATCTGTTTGTTTTGTGCGGTTGATCCTTTAATTGAGAGAACTAGTCATTCCTAATCTGAAGGAGGATCTGTTAGTTTGCAAAGTGTCAAATTTCATCTCCAAATACTTCTTAATTTCGCTGGTAAGTAGTTAAAGCTTACCGATGACGTCTTTGTTAGATGGTAACCATCAGCACCAAATGTATATTTGTAAAAGCAATTAGAGGCCAAGAGATTTTCTAGAATGTTCTTAAACGTAGTTTTAACTACCATTCCACCTTCACAGATCATATAACAGGTTGTAATGAAGCTTTTGTATTTAGGCTAAGTTTAAAGCTTTTAACGACCTTGTTAGTGGTTGGCTTTGAACTAAGTATTGTATGTTCGTTTACAACTAAAATAATTATTGAGAGGCTTTCGAAGACATGATCTTTTTAATATTGTTTCACGTCTTGATCTATTAATGTTTTGAAATCATAAATTTTTCATGTGTTATTTACAAGTACCGTTTTAATTATATATAATATAAATCCAATAATGAATTACTCAGCAATTTTTTGCTATTGGTGAAGAACACATATAATAAAATTTGTAAATCTGTTAACAATTCATTTAGTTACAACTATTGTTATGTAACGGTATTGTAATTCTGCCAACGTTAACAAATACGGGCCAATCATTTTAAATTTTCTCGTGATAGGAAAAGAAAGTAGTGTTGTAGAGAAGAAGTAGTAAGAAAATAACTTTATACAAGGGAAATAATTTAAATTATTTGGAGTTGCTGAATCGAACTTCCCTCTTTGTTATAACTAGCATTGGTATTTGGGCTTGATTGTTAGATATATATTAACTCGAGCACTTAAAATTTGATAAAATAAAAATTCTGTAAGATTGATTATATTAATCACACTTTGTTCATAGAAAAAAGTTTTTCTTCCTTCCAACATTTTTAGTATTTCGGCTTCTAAAAGTGCTAACAACACAATAGACGCCTTTTCGCTTATTAAAAAAAAAGAGTTACGAACGGAAAACAATCAAGTTGCTCTATGAGAGTCGTACGCAGTGGGCTCTACTTCGAACCAATTACTTAAGCGCATAAGCTGTGCTAAGTGTTACTACTGATGGCCCCATACGATAAGAGAGACGTTCACTTTATTTAAAAAAAAATCCGACTAACAGCTGTAGAAATACATTTAATCATACAAATTTTTAAATTCAATAAAACTAAATTTTATTTACTAAATGTTTGTTCGTGTAAATACTATAAGAAGTTATTAACGTAAATTTTTATTTTTATGTATTAATTATATGTATTTTATAATATTAATATTCACGACTGTTGTGCTTTTTTTAATTTTGTTATTAATTTCAAAACCCGAAATGTTGACTGGAAGAGAAAGCCTTGTGGCGTTTTGTCCGCTTTTTTGTTCATTGTATATCTCTTGTATACTTTATTCTCTCATGTTTTGTTTGTGCAAAGAAGTATAAATAAATAAATTATTTTACTCTGAATAGACACAGTCACATTACTGTTTATTTTGTCGGTGATAAGTTGTCTCAATATAGAACGTTTTAGCGATTGACATCAGCGTCTCTTCGATATTTCTCTAATGATACTAAATATAAAATATGGTGGGTATTATCACTCATAATAATGTAGTAATTGGATGTATCCTAAGAGCTAGCATACTGAAAAACAGTATGTAAACTCTTTTTAAACTGTTTGTTAGCAGAAATTAGTGCTGATTTATAACCAAGGCACACAATGTTTGCTGAACATCTAACATTGGTCTCGGTAATTGATTCACATATAAAAAACAGCCAAATCCATGTTTTTGTGGATATAATATACATATATCTTATACACGACATAATTAAATGATTCTTATCGTTTTCAAGGTTTGTATCTTAAATAATTCATGAGGCATACAGAAACAATATTTGTAGAAACATATTTGTTTTCTATTGAAAATGATATTTATTTTAATATAGAAAAAAAATCTATGTGTTAAAATTGAGATGAAAGAAAATGAAATCACAGACAACAAATTACATGAACGTTTCGATATATTTATCCATGTGTATAGAATTTTAATGGTTTGACTATAATTGTTCTTCTATGTAAAATCAATTACAGTAATAAATAAATATATAATACGTAAAAATGGTATTTGTGTCATTTATTATATACTTATATGGATGTATTAATGTTCTCTATATTTTTATAAGCTGATATTATTCTTCTGTACTAATAACATAAATACATTGTTTTATAAAAGAAGGGTAAAATACAGCTACAAATTAATGACTAATGATAGTTTCTTTCATATACAGGTCTAGACAATACAAGTAATATATGTCTAGACAATACAAGTAGAGTTAATTGGACTGACTTAGCACTTATTGAAATTCAGCAGAAATTGTTAAATTAATATAATAAATATGTATAAATGGTAATAAAGATAACTTATTGTTATAAACAGTTAATGTCTGTAATTGCTTTTTTTTTCATATATCTTAGTATGACTACAGTTACCTTGTTAAATTGATGTATCTTTTGTGATTGTAAGGTAATACGTCTCAGGTGTACTTAGGTTTTATTGAAGCAGACCGCCGCCGAGCTATTGCAGGCGACAGACTATCTAGAGCTAATTTACATGCCACTTAAACCGTTAAAGCTTCCCATAATCCAACGATTTCCAGTCGCACATTTGTAAAGTATGGCTCAGCTTTAAGCTTTTATATTCCGACAATCGTTCTCAACACGATAATTCCTTATTTTGTTAACTAACATTATTTAACACGATGCGTTCAACGTAAATAGTATACGCTGAAATATCCTATGTAAAATTTGTCGGCATTGTTTAATACTTTAAATATTCACATTATAATCGAGTTATTTGCCTGTTATTGTGTTACTAATTAAAAAAGATATAGATGCATCCCAAGATCTCAAAGGAAAAAGGAAAATCTAAAAAACTTTAATTATAAAATTTGGGTCTTCGTACTGTAAAAGGTAACAGAAATAATAACAACCTTTAGTACCTAATAAAAATGAAAGAAATATTGTTAAAATTGTATAAAGTAAATGTTATATCGAATTATTTATTTACGCAGCTAATATTTTTTAATAAATAACTTGAAATAGGTTAAATATCTCTTAACTACAAACTCTTTAAAGCTTATGCCAGGTTGCTCATTAATAGCTAAATCTACCTTCCATCCGTTAAAAGACTACTTATTTTGTTAAAAAAGCTAATGTTGACTCAACTTGTTGCGATTAGTCAGTATTTAAAGAGTTTATCTTCCGATTTCGGAGGATTTAGTAGACAAAACCGATCCAGAATTTTCGGGTGTTTATATTAAAACTTCGCACTTTAAACATTGATTGTTTTAAAGTATCTATTTGTCTTTATATAATCTTTATAGTTAGAACAAAATAATAGTTTATATTTCACCTGACCTAACTTTGTATATATTTTTGGAGTTTGTAGGTGATTTTGATAATGTGAAGCTTACCACGGACATCTGAAGTTATGACTATGACCACTCTGTCAAGATTGATACCGACAAGGAAGAAAAAGAAGAATTAGATCTTTTGTAAAAAGTATATAGGTTGTGTTGTTAAATTTTTTAATTACCTTAATTTTTATCTTGGTTTTAATATTATAATAGTTTCTTGATACTGCTCTTTCACTATTAATATATTATGTTTCCCTGAGAAATATGTACTTGATTGAAATGCTCACATTAAAAGTACATTTTGAATATACTTACAAGATATCTCTACAACACATTTTATACAGCTCTTTAAGAGATCGGTGGAATATCATTTGTCACATTAAATAACATTTCTGTATAACTAGTAAATATTATAATATTTTCTTGACTTTCCTTAAATGTATCTCGTAATTTAAATATCTTTTACATAGATGTCAAAACGCTTTAAATTGATGGATACTCTGGCGACAACACGTAAAATTGATGATACACTTGAGCTTATTTCCTTTACATCACTGGTTACCATTGCTATGTTTTAATTATAGAGAAATTACTTTCTAAACTTTACATTTGCACCAAATCTTGTATGGGTGAAATTTCGTTATAATATTTCTACATTTTAAACTTGTTTAACTAAAATTTTCTTAATTATTTCATGTGTGTGAAAAATAGGAGTTCAAAATGTATACCTTGGTTATAGTCAATGATTTTGTAATTCATAATATTAAAACATTGTTGTCTTCAGTTGAATATAGAGAGTTTTTAATATAACCAGTCATAATATTTACAATTCGTGAATATTAATTTAACTAAGATACTGAATTCTCTTCACGTTATAGCGACAAATAGATCGTTAACATTAAAAGTAGTTTACTTCCTAATGACTGCACCGTTCGAGGAATTAGAATAATATCGTTTAACTGCACTGTTACTATAAGTAAGGACTGTAGGGAAGTTATACTGTTCTCTATATACAACAAAGAGAATAAAATATCACATTTAATTTAACAATTTGTAATGAATATTAAAAGAATATGTTATAACCAAAGCTTATTCCTACATAAATATTAACTGGTTTTGTTCGGGTATACTCTCAATAACATTATTTAATTTTCTTTATTTCTTCGGCATTTTTATTTGGTTTAGGTAACCCTTATTTAAGTATAAGATTATAAAAGAATGTTAATGCATAAGTTTACAACAACAATAATTAATTCACTACTGAAAAATTGCAAAAGATCGTTTTTTACTATTTTATTCTTAAAGAGTATAGTCAATCATTTTATCTTCGACTTTCAAAGATCTTACTCGCAAAAGCTCTCAAGTAATGAAAAAGAACTACGTCAGAGGCAGATGCTAACTACCATCTGAGTTTAGTACACAGTTACTCACAAGTCATACGTTTTTTATATGATAAGTGAAAGTAAGGTTGCTCTTTTTTTAATATAATTAACGTAAATCAATAATTGTTTTGCGTCATCAATAGGATATGAAGGATATGATAATATAATAACTATAAGATCAAATGGCGACAGGTTACGATCTCGTTGGAAACGTATACTTTATATGACATTTTTGAGTATCAAACAAAAAGAATGAGTAGCACATGCGACAGAAATATGCATGGTCATATGGAAAGTCAAATGGTCATGAAAGATTAAGATATGTACTAAATTTACACAAGGTAGTTAATGGCACGGGTATGTAGTAGGAAATTATAAAATCTATGTAAAAAGTTTTAATTAAAAAAATAGACATATTTTGATGAAAAGAACACTTTTAAAGAATGTGGATTGACTGATGAATGATGGTGTTGAGATGTAAGAAAAATACAAGTGCTAAGGGTATGGAGAAGAATCAGCGTTTTCATTCGCAAATAAGACCTCTTGTAAATTTGTAATAATGATCGGATGAACTGCCTGCTTATTGTATATTTATTTTTTTAACCTTTGTAATTTGTAATTTAATTATAACTTAAATTGCTCGGTGTAAGATATAGCTGTTATCATTGTAAACATATTTCTTAAGGTCTTTATAACACGTAATTCATACTTAAGATCAAGATAGATTGTTCGTATATAGATTCTTTTGATTAAAGACTAGCATCTTCTGTTATCAAACTTTGAAACTGCAATGTCGTTGACTTATAATTATTTTACGAAGCCGTCAGTTTGTCTATACAAAACGGCTGACAGATACTTGATGATCTATAATCGAACTGTCTCCCGTTTAGTGACACTTAATATAGAAGCTAAATTCGTCCCAAGTTATACACCAATATTTTTTTTTTATTACCCAACATATCGGTTTTCGGGTGTCCGAGGTTTCAGACCTCCTGGTTCCTATTCTCTATTCCCTTATTATTTTTTATCTTCTAACACATGTTTAGTTGAAGTTAGCATTTTATTATTGAGGTAGTTTTGGTATTTTAAAAAATTACGAGGTCTGTCCAATCTCAAAACAGACTAATCAATAATTTATGGTTATTTTTGCGCTTTTCGATCAATTATTACCAAAATTCAGGTGGCCTAATACTTCATACTCATTAACAGGTTAAATGATGACATTTCTTCCTTGAGGTTTCCCGTCTTTAGTTTCAAATTTTTCATTAATCATCTCAGTGATTTCACTTACCTTATCAATTATCTCGAGATCATCTACGGAATACACGTAAACTGGCGTGATCAGCATTGCACCTACACATCTTATAAAAGTAGGCAGTTTTTTACGGCTATCATGTGTGTGCTATGAACCCTACCACAAAACAGAAGTTCCAAGGTAAAGAGTTTTTGTTTAAATAAGGTTTTGAACAAGCAACTCTTACTTAAAATTTAAACATTTATTAAAAGACACTTACTTCACTTTATTAATGTTTTCTTTTAATATCATTAAATGGTTATTCAACGTAAAAATAAATATTTAATGAACACTAGAAGATCTTTTGTAAACGCGATCGGTCTGGTGCCACCAGTATCTAAAGAATCCCTGCAATCTCTATTAAGCTGTAGGTACACCAGGAAGGAAGTGATGGTCGATGTGCGTGCTACACTCTTTTATATAATATACACGTTTATAAGAACGTATTAACATAATTATTTCTCATTGTTACCAAGGCTTGCTTTATTATTGACCTATCTATGTTCGTCTTGTGTTACATCTCATCTAATTTATACATAATTAATAATCCGTAATTAAACAGTAATTATATTGTATATCTGATTATAACAGATATTAATTAAAATTGATTATGTTTTTTACCATAATAGGTGTTTAATTAAAAATTTATTCAAATCGTTATTGTTTTTTATGTTATATTTTTAAATGATTAGAATTTATATTAAAAATGTTGATTTAAATTAAATATTTTTAGAATGGTTTTCGAAAAAAGTGTGCGTTTTAGTCCGAGGTTTCAGCACGCCTACGCCGTAGCACCGGCCGCTACGCCTGCGGTTCCACCTCGAGCGTATATAACGGCCGAGTGGGGACCTCTCAGGCCATTCCGGTTCCATCGGCCCAGCGTGTGTGACGCATCTGCAACCAATACAGTTACAGTGTCCCACCGTCACCAGTTACGTTCACTCGTGAGGTAAGTTTTTATATTTAAAAAAAAAATTAGGATCCTTCGATACAACTTTAGGGAAGTTAATAAAAATATTTTTTAAAACTTTTCAATGTAATCGCTATAATTTATATATTGTTTTTTGTATTCATAAAAACTTTTCAAATATATCCAGTATTCAATTATGTTTCTGACTTTAATTCGATTTCTTAACTTTTTAATGCACCTGCACACGTAGGCATTAAATCCTTATATATCTATATATATTTTAGTAACAATTTTTAACTTATAATAATTTTATAAAGTATTATACTTTATATATATTTAATAAAAATAAATGTGTGCTGATAATCTACTAATAACAACGTATAACAACATTTTTTAACAATAAAAAATATATTTTGCTATAACTTTCCATTAGTAACGGAAGATATCTAGGAAGAAGAGAATTATCAAAAAAGTCATCTTTAACTTTTTAAATATTTCTTTTATTGTTTTACATATCAAAAATTGTATGCATTATACATACAGGCAAAAGTTATTTTTAATAAATGAGTAAAGAGGATGCAAGAGTAGTGAAGCGTTAGGGTGTTTACTGACCTATGTGATACAACATGGACTAGATATTGTTTTCAGGTTTACAGCATAGGAATAAAATTTACGAGACATTCACTAACTAGTTGGCACTTGAAATATAAAAAAAAAATGCTAAATCCCTATATTAATAATAAATTCTGTAAAAAGGAAAAACAATGTACTGAGAAGAGAAATATTATCACAAATATTTTTCAATAACATCTTCTTTAACCTCTTTTATAATCTTGAACCATCATCTGTTTTTCTATGCAGTTACTCAAATATAATAATGCAAAGCTTATATTTTATAAATTATTTCTACAAAGTATTGTGTATTAAAAATAAATTATTAATACACAATTAATAAACAGCATATTAGTTCCAAAGTATTTCAGGTAAACTTAATTTTGGAACTTATTGTCACATAAAAATGTATGAAATTAAGATCAAATAATAGAGGTACTGGTGGTAGGTTTCTTTTGCGGATATCTTCTAGGTAGGTACCACCGTAGTTTTTAATTCTACCGCCAAACAGTATTGTGCAAATATTATACTGTATTCCGGTTTGAAAAGTGTTGTATGCTAGTGAAATTACTGGGATAACGAGACTAAACATGTTAAGGCGACGAGCGCTGTGTGATGTTGTGTATATCATCTTAACCAGAGCCACGTTGCTATGGGCAAGCGTATTACTTACCATCAGGTGAACGCCTTACTCATCTCGTCACCTACTCGAATAAAAAAAAATAGTGTTAAAGTAGTTTGTTACTTTGGTAGAATACATTGATAAAAAAAATATTTAACGGCCCACATTAGAAGTTGCTTAAACTAGATCTTAAAATGCTAGAATCTGTGTTGGTATATTATTTTTAAAATTAAAATGTAATACTTTTGAATAATTTAAAGTACGTAAATTAATACAGAAAATTTAAAACGTTTTCCCGAACAAACCTTTATGATCCCACTACATATAAAACTAAATTATAGGGTAGTTTAAATATGTATTTTTAAATATTGTTTTGCAAAACTTCTCGTATCAATATTTAAAATATTTTTCTTATGTATTATTAATTTAATCTCAGCAAAGATAAATTTATAAATTTTATATACGTAATGTTACAAAATCAAATGAATTTTTATTGTAAAAATAATTACTACTTATAAAGGTTACATATGGTATATATTGTTATATTCCTTTACTTAGGTAATGTTACATATATTTTAGATATTAACGCCGTAAAGAATGTCTGAAGTTTCGTTTATCACCTTAGCGTTTTCACGAATCCTCAAATCGTATCAAAAAACCTCTGTTTACCTCACAGCCAATAAAGCTTCGGGTTCGATAAAAGTAGTTCTCATATAATACACTGAAAGCTTTTTATTCAGCTTACGTGTCGGTACGCGTTTGAAATACTATATCTATTCTCTTTTGCCTCCTTAATCCATCTCAATATATATTTAGAAAATACTTATGTTAAAGAAAACAGAATAACATGAAGTTATTAAAAGTTTTATAACTTGTTACTTATACCATATAAGCCAGAAGCAAAATTAGAATGTATCAAAATATATATATATATATGAAAATAGAAAATAACGACTACTATCAATTCATAGAAATATAAAACGTTGAGAATATCTTACACTTTTTTTTTGGTCTTACTAATTATTTATATGTTTAAGTTGTAACTATTTTGATAATGTTAACTTAATTATTTAATAAAATGTGAAATGAGGGATCGTTTTCCAATGAACTTGTTTAAATTTGAATAGTGTTTCATTACACTTTTGCTCACGTAATTCGAACCACCTTTATAATACATATTTACAAAAGAAAGCAGATTGATCTGAAGCGAAATGCTAAGCAATTTTGTTAATTTTTAATAGATAGAAAATGTGTTTAAAGGGACTATAAGTATCAACAAATCTTTTTAAAATGTTTGTGCAAAGTATATTATTTTAGTACCCGTTGAGATTAAAAGGTTTGAAATGCTTTTAAAAATGAAATATCCTGTCGTGAGTTTGACAAATCTTTTTGTTACAGCAATAAATTGGTTTAAAATAATTACGTATAAACGTTTTATTCAGAAGTTGTTTTAAGGAAATTCTGAATCAAAAATTTATTACTTTATTTCTTATTTGAATTATTTTAAAAATTTTAATCAGCGTCGTAAAGAGATCAACGTTTGCGTGATGGTAAGCGATACGCTTTCGCATAACAATGTGACGCTGGTTAGGATAAAATATAATGTACGATGTTGTACCATATTGTATTCTCTTCGCTTTTATATTTAAAATGTTATCTCGTTACCTTAGTAATTTCACTAGTTACATGCTCTTTCAACCGGAACACAGTAATGTAATATTAAAGGTTACATATAGACGCTGGGATGGTACTTATCTAAATGATACACTACAGACAAGTTTATATACAAAGTTTATTTTTTAGGTATTTCAGAATTATTTTAACATTAAATAGAACAAAATTAATGTCTGTGATGACGTAAAATTGTTTAAAATAGCTGGATGACATTTAATAAGAGAACGGGAAGCATGCAGTGTTTGTACACACATTTAATTTAGCCACTGAACGTAATAACAACTACCGTTCGTTTCATTTAAATTAAATATTTTTTTATTTCGTCAAGGAGGATACCCTCTGGAATTAGTCTAAGTTTCGGATTGTAAAAAGCTTAGAATTATGCCTTTATTATATTTCATACAGAAGATCAAAAAAGTACAGTATTCATTTTTAATTTTTAAAATATTCGTTGCCAGGATGTTTCGTCAATTAAAACTATTAAAAAGTTTATAAAAGATTCCTCATAGATTATTTTGACAAATGATGTTTTAAATTTTATATGAAAGTTTTTATTAGAGAGGTATACGAATATATATTAATAATGGACCTTTTCATGGATGCCAAATGAATGCATGAATGAATTGTTAGCGTTAACCTTTTCTTACAGCTACAAAAGCCTTAGAAAATCCTTGCGTGTGTGAATATTTCTTGCAATTCATTCGATGATAAAACCTTCAATAAAATTATAAGTTTTTTTTCCCACATCGCTCGCAGCAATGAGGTCTTTAAGTGGGATGCTTTTTAATGATACGGAAATATAAGATTTCCGCTATGAAGGATGAAATTGAGAAAACCTACTTACCTTTTACAACGTAGAATAACTTCATTATTAGTAACGTAAAGCAAATTTTTGATAAATAATTGTATCCTGTTACATTCACGATGAACAAGAGTCTTCTTTAATAATCTATTTTCCTAGTTATCAAGTTCGTTGTATTTGGAAAGTTTTTATATTGTTACAGTATTATGTTACCAGAATTCGTTCTTTTAATATTCCCTTAATAATCTTTAAAGAAAGTAACTAGATTCCAAAAAGTAAACATCAAATGGCTGAAATATAATATAAAAATGTGAGTAACTTTCATGTTTTTTTACAGAGATATTATCTGTAGTCGAAAGGTTTTAAATTTTGGGAAAAATATTTAATAAAAAAGGGTTGTTTCAGTAAAGATAAGCTCACGGTTATAACGCGAAAACATCGCCATAAATGTATATGCCCTATTGTTCGCGCGATTTCACATAATTTTATTTGCACTTTGTCCAAAAAATGCCTACTTGTAATTTTCTTTATAACCTAAAATAAAACGAAAAGTTAACTTCCTCTCTGCTCCGATGTTAATTAAATTTCTATTGAATAATTAAATTTGTCATTGTATAATTAAAAATTTTCAAAAGATTAATAA
Organism: Pachliopta kotzebuea; assembly: GCA_018246255.1. Taxonomy (NCBI): domain Eukaryota; kingdom Metazoa; phylum Arthropoda; class Insecta; order Lepidoptera; family Papilionidae; genus Pachliopta; species Pachliopta kotzebuea. Next base: position 5,342 of record DWLS01002907.1, on the reverse strand, counting down.
AAATTATGAAAAGTAATGATTTTTATGACAAGGAAATTATTATGCAAGAAGACTTGTCTTTAAAGACCTTTGTTATTTTCTTGTTTATGAGTAAACTTTGGCTAGAGCAGCAAATTTGCATAAATTTTAATCTACGCTGTATCACTAAGAAAGTTTTGAGGTCTTTTGTGAGTTAGCGTTTTTTAATTTTCCATATACGAGTAGATCCATATAGCATTAAAGAGAATGTACTAGAACATGGGCGAGCTTAGAATACATATATATACACAGAGCAACCTAAAACTTCTTAGCGTTACAAAAAACTCCATTCAGGATATGTTCTTATTGATACGATTCAAACATTTTTGCCACATGATTATTAAGAATAAGATCATTGTATCAGCAACTTGCTAAAGTAAGCATCGGGTGTTGTGAGTCTAGAAAAGCTGTTATTTTTAGAACATGTCAATTTTCTGACCTAGTCTACAGGAGTTCAAGTTCAATGGATATCGGATTCACTATACATTGACTCGTATAGCTCATTGTTTTATTGAACTTTAATATTAACCTATAACTCTTTTAGTTCTTTGTTAAAAAATGTGTTATAACTAACAAACATTATTGAGAAATTATTAAATTTCTTGCGTTTAACTTTTATGAATACGTAAATGCTTTGTAAACGTTTTGTTTAGTTCGTTTACGAAGATATTAATACCCTTAAAATTTGTTACTTCTCATAACCTTTTCATTACGATGACGTTAAGGGGCTGTCGAAATTCGCACTTACAGCATCTTTTCCTAATCCAAATAAAGCCCGATGAGAGATTTCAATTAAGATGAAAATGACATGGCGTTTGCTTTAAACATTATTAATGAATGTCTTCTTTATTAGACAGCCGTGATGAGTTGCAAAGTTTTTAATAGTAAAAACAGCTAGTAGGTCTATGATAATAGATATTTTTAATAATTTTTGTAGGTAATTTAAAACCTTAATTATTATTATTTTTATATTATTCTGCTTCATTTTACTCTTCGATATTAATAAAGTTTCTCGTAAACTGTTTCATAAGTTTTAAGCTTATTTGGAATCGTTTTAGAAATCAAATTTTAACACTTAAATGAACCTAGAAACTTCCTAAACAGTTCAAATTAATAACTTAATTAAACAACGTTCTTGCGGTTTCTTAACAACTCGACGGTTAACCTTTGAGTTGAAAATCGACGGTTTCCAATTAGCATCTGCAAATAAAGGTCCATAAGGTAACTTTACTGTGTTCAGCTTGCAGTGGACTCTGGTGATTGGAAGGATTCTGTGTAGTAATTACAATGTACGTTGTCCGTTTGTTTGGTCTCCAGGCTGCGTATGATTGCAATGTGCAGTCTACAAGCATTGTAATTGGATTGTATCACTCAAAACACGTGGTGGAAACAGAGTTTTAAATATATCTTCGTATTTATTTGAGTAGCAAGAAAGAAGAGCAGGTACAATAAAAACTTTTGAATTTCTATTTATTTTGATTAATCATCATCAGCGGATATTATCCTACTGCTGGACATAGGCCTCTCCGAAAAATCTCACTCCGAACGCTCCTGCGCTGCTTGCATCAAGCGGTTTTCATGCATTATTAACCTTTTATTATAATAATATTATTATTGATTAATGTTTAACTTCATTGAACTAATTAACTAACAAAGGTAATAAAATAAATAGTTTCCGTAATAAAATCGGTACTTGTTTTATATAGAATTGTTTGAGTCCGTAGTGCAATGTTAATCCGCTTGCTTTGTAACACGGAGGTCTCTAATTCGTTTCGTTGATTAAAATTTGGACAGAAGCAGAGTAATTTTGAACCTACCCAACTACTACCTTCTGCGTCCTAGACCTCGTTGGAATTGGAAGTTCATACATTTTTAAATTTTAAAAATTTTAAGATCTAGTGAAGATCACAGGAATCATTGGATGAAAATGAGGAAAGACTTTATTTACTGACAAACGTCTACTTAGACTTTCTCCAAAGATGTCCACTCCAAACGGCCTTGCGCTGTCTGCATCCAGCCTGCCGATACAGCCGCGCACTTAGCACTGAGGTATGTAGGGATTCATAAGAGGGACATTGGCCATCTCACACCACGCTGGTCTGGTGTGAGTTGGTGAGGAGCCAGAGCTTTATTACTTTATTAGCAGAGAGCATCACGAGCAGGTGAGTAAGGCTTGAGTCCCGTAAGTTGTGGTGTATTCCCTTAAACTCCAGCTATGTACAATGATAAGCTAATAATGATGATGACAATGTATTTCTTGGATAAATATAAATTTTCAATAGTCATAGTATTATAAAAATACGATAGTTTTGTCAGTTAATTTAGTTAATAGTAAACACGTAATAAGTCAGTAAATTACGAACCAAATCAAGTCTATAGTTAGACTGGTGCTAATTGCAATTTAGTCTTCAGGAATAATTGTCATCGGCGTTTCGTAACTACCCTACCCACATAGCAACGACGCGTTACTGTTATGAAACACACTGTCCTTTTGATATGACCCAATAGTACAAAGTTATTTCTGTATTATTAGTATTTCACTGGTGGTAGGTCTCCGGTGTCGAAGACAGTCTACGTAGATACCACCTCAGCTCTTATTGCAGCAGCAAATAGTAATGAGCAAACAGTACTATTTTTCGGTTTGAAGGGTGCTGTAAGCTTGTAAAATTACTGGGGTAACAAGACTTAACACCTTATGTCTCAAGAAGATTGCAATGTGATGCTGTGTATACCATTTTTACCAGCGCCTCACTGTTTTGAGCAAGCGTATCACTTACCATCAGGTGAACGCCTTGCTCGTCTCATCGCCGAGTAGAATAAAAAAATATTTCTATGAATGTATATTATCTCTTAGAGTTCCTCCTACCGTCGATAGACCATTGGAGATATGTAAGAGTATGATTTAGTACCATGAATTTACGTTAAGCAGAAATTAAGCCCACTCTTTATACATATATAAAACAGTCTGTTTACTATCGCATTTGAAGCATCTCGGAATACGAACAATTTGAAGTCCTTGAATTTGAAAAATGTTATAACAGTAAGTCGTTAAGTTGAAAGCATATTCCCTTGCGAATATCTATACACACCGCCGTATAATTTTAAAGGAGTGTCTATCATGTTAAGCCGTATTTTAATTACTATCACCACTTAACACATTTCTTTTGGGACTTGCGGTGACAATATGTTTTGTTATTTACTGTTACTCAATATGCCGAAATATGCCAAAATAAACCAATTACCCTAAAACGTATTAAATTTTTGAGGTTATTAAAATTGCAAATTTTGCAATAAAAGAAGCATTTGCTTTAGAAGATACTTTTTGATGAAGCCATTTCCTTTTGTAGTAACAAAATAATCAGTTGTTTAGATTAGAAAAAGAATTAGTAGTACGCCCAAAGTTTTTAACATCAACATTCGTAATATTTAATAGTTCATCGAATTACCGTTTGATTGAATTGGTTAGGGCCCGTTTAAATTTCGCCTAGTCAGGGGGTCATCGGTAAAGCGAAAGAATTGGAAGTGATGTCGCCGTGAAAGTCCGTAATAACAATTTTATAGTTATAAATCCGACCCTTCGGTGTTTGGTATTTTACCCTTAGGTATACGATGACCTTTTATATGACTAAGAAAAATATGTTAACAGGACTTGTTCTAAATAGTACCATAGTCTATACTTAATAAATAATTTAATAACATTAAACAATTTAAATATGTCATAATGTGTTTATAGATCAATATTTTTAATATTAAATAACATGAAGTAGTTGTAAGAAGTTAATGTGTATTACGTTGATTTTAAGTAAAAGGATATATTTAGTTTCTGTAATATACACATGTATAAATGTCACTTAAGGGTCTGAACTTCATAAATGTCCGACCTTTATTCGGTATATAAAGCGAATCAACGTCATAAAAGCCCTTAGAGAAGTTTAAAACATGAGTACAATGTTGAACATAAGTTTGACGCATGGTATAGTCAACTAAACGTTACAATGAGTTTGTTTCCCTTACGGGTTTGTATTATACACGTAGAATAGTGTTTTGTGTTTTATTTGTTAAGTTTCTGGCGATTTTTACTTTGTGTCATAACACTATTTGATATTAATTAAACGAAGAAACCTAAATGTTTTAAAAACCTTCGCTATTTCTATGCGTGGTGTCCTTGCCCACCTGGCTGTCATTGTCAAGGTCCATGTTCCGTCAATAAGTATGGTATATACAGCTGTTTATTATTATTATATTTGGTGTCTATTCATTCCTTTTGTACAAGTTCATTTATAAAAAAATTACATGTAGAGGTTGTCGGGTTCCTATGAATTGGATCACATCATTTACATATTAACTTAATACGGAATCTTTCGGAAATATTTCTCGGACACTCTCACAAAGAATTGTCTTTGATTTCAATGAATAAATGTATAGCGATCGGACAAATATTTTTTTATGAATAGATATTTTCATTAAGTCCAATAAATAAATCTCCGTTACATAAAAATACTTAAATGTGTGTATTCGCAAGAGAATGTATTAGTTGCTATGTATATTGACTTTGCGACATTTAATTTGTTTTGTTGTTTACATACGGCAACACTGACATTCAAAAATATTATGAATTAAAAAAAATCAGATTATAATTTTATAAACCTTTTGATATGTCCGGGACTTTTTAAACTAGTCGACAGATTTTAACTTTCGTAAAAGCTTTTTAGAAAGCTACTACAACAAAGTTCCTCGTAATGCTATGAACCTTTTGTCACCTACAGTTAAAGCTAGTATTTTCCTAACAAATTTCCTTTATACACTTATTAGTGTTCACGAAATTAAGTTAAAAATAATTCATTATAGAATAGTTACTTATTCGATTTTAGGGTTTATTTGTATATATATAGTTAAAACCAATAGAAATAGCCCTTGCAAATTACATCCAAACAATCTGTTTTGGTCACTGTCCATTTCAACACAAACTGTCACTGATGTCATACACAGAAGTAAAGGCTGCGTTGGATAAGACGTTACTAGCAATTTACGAGAATTGGTGAAAAGTTATGAAATAGTTACAGCTTCTTAAGTCAATGGGAATTTATTTTCGGAATTACTATACTAACATACATAAATAATATATAATACACACAATAATAATATTTTATTATTTATATATTATGTAATAACCTACTTTTGGGATAAGTAACTGCAAAAATGTTACAAGCGTGTCACAATGCTTTATATGTATTATAGTTTCTTATGCACCGTCCGATAAGTCTCCTCTGCAATATGGGGAAGATCTACGAACGCCTCGTCCTCGCGCGCCTCACAAAGTTCGT